>JASUDE010000272.1:4394-38236 GCA_034509685.1 Colletotrichum cereale | reverse complement strand
GGCCGGGGGGGGGGGGGCCCCCGAGAGGGGATCGAATTACTGCGTCGGCGTGAGATGCCATGTCCGGCGCAACAGTGCCTGCTGTAAGGCACACTACGTAGTACGCACGGAAGACGGGGCACCTCACCTCACGGGACGACAGGGCGAATGTGGGTGTGGTTCATGTCGGTAATGCGGTACTGCTTTGAGTGGACGAGTGGATTTGGGGGTGTGTCGTCTGTAAGTGATGGAATCGGTGTCTCTGTGGAGGACGCAGGCAGATGGGCACAGGCCAGGCCAGGCCAGGCCCGGTACCTGGCTCTAGAGCCGTTGCTTGCTTTCCGCTCATTGCTCACTGCTCATTGTCCATTGTCCAATTGCTTGTGCTTGTGCTCGTGCTGGTGGTTCTTGTGCTGTGTGCACCACGCCGAGCAGGAGGCAGAAAGTACGGGAGGGGGGAGCGCGTTGGCTGGGAGCGGAGGGCATTTGTACGATTGACCCGATGCTGGTCGGGTTTTGCTGCTGCACAGCACAGATGGGAGTCGGGCCAGTCCAGTCGGCCACAGCGAAGCTGCTTATCAGCTCCGATGCAGCTAACGTGAGGAGCCGGGCATCAGAGGCCGAAGCCCCCGGCCACGTGCTCTTTGCACGTTCTCTGCCCTGCCATGGTAGAGGGCGAGGTGCCGGTCCGACCACTTGTTTTCCTTTTCTAGATACACCACGAACCTACGTGGTATAGCTGGGCAAGAAGGAACCAGGCAAAGCATCGGACGCAGGGCAGAGAAAGCAAAACCAAGCGTAGCATGGAGGGAACACACGCATACACAATCGCACACACTCATCCACACCTCCTTCTGTGTGTGTGTGTCTCTGCCTTGGCAACGTGTGGAAAGGGAGGAGGAGGAGAGAGATACAAGCGACAGGGACGCTAGAATAAGGTGCGGGTGCGTTACCGGGTATGGCCCTGTGGAAATGAATGAGAAACAGTGCAACGCAGACAGCGCAGAAGGAAACCGTCGGACAGATAGATTAGAGACCGGGGCCATGCCCTTCTGCTTCTCGCATGCAAGAAACATGGCATGGGCGCGCCACTACTCTAATGCAGTGGTGCATCCGATGCAAGCAAGTGCTGGATGCATTATCTGCATCTGTATATCCATCTCCATTTGGATGTGTGCTCTGCCCAATGGCGGGCGTGCACCACGTAGATGCACTGGGTAGTATCGTGGTTCGGTACGTAGCACATGTATGCAAGTATCTCTTGCAGTGACAGACAGAGACAGACGGGCAGACAGACACATGGAGTCGGCCCAGCGTGGACAGAAACTGGCAAACAGGAAGCATGGCGCCCATCCATCCATCCATCTCTGCTGCGCAGCTGAGCCTGCATCACGCCCCCCCCCCCCCCCCCTGTCGTCTTCGTCCAGACAGAAGGCTCTGATGCAGCTGCACGTCTGCAGTAGCTGCAGCAGCAACCAAATCGCCCCTGACAACCGACCGACGAAGGTTGTTTGAATGGACCGGTGGTTGTACGGAGGGAAGAGCATCCATGGAAGGAAAGGGAGAGAAAAAAAAGAGGCTCCATCGAACCAGGTCCCGTCCCGTCCCATCGCGAAGGAGAGGGACAAGAAAGAATACAGGTAGGGTATGGTTGCAAGAGTACGTACATACATACATAGGTACTGTAGCACCGAACCGCCTATTACCTAGTAGTAGGCATGTATTTGTGTACTGTACGTACCATACACAGACTCAGCAACGCAACAGGTACCACCCCCTTGGTCGTCCTTCCTACCTGTACCTTATGCGCACCACCTTGGCTCACCACTACGTAAGGTATCCGTTGTCTGGGCTGGTCTCCCCCGTTTGGCGCTTCCCTGATCTGGCCCCCGCCCTTTCCTCTCTCTCTCTCCTTGTCGCTTCTCGCCGGCCTTTTCCCTATGGAAGGAACATACGTAGGTAGGTATAGGTAGGTAGGTAGCGCGCAGTATGTCATCTTGTACCCGTTCCTGTCTTGTTCCTGGCGGTTCCTGTTCCTGTGCCTGTTCCGGTTTCCAGTTCCAGCTCCAGTTCCAGCTGCCGTTCCCAGTCCAAGTCCTAGTCGATTGTACCCCCCTGGTCCGGTCCAGTCCACTCCATCAATCATTCATCCATCCTGGACTACCTAGCTAGCAACTGACAGTGACATCCCAATCCCAGTCAAGTCTCAATCCACCCCGTCGAGTTCCCTTCCTGGACCTGGTTCACACTCCCATCCACACACACCCTCTCTCTCACGACGCACTCGCTCTGGCTATTGTGTTTCTGGTCGTTGCTTGGTTGCTGCTTCAATGTCCCGTCCGATGGTATCCCACCCCGTCACTCACTCACACGCCCTCTGCTTCTCCATCTCTGGGCCGGCTCACCTTACCACAGCCAGTCAACCAGCACCACCACACCTTTATTCAAATACCTCTAGTATCCTCTTTCTTCCGACCTCTTCCCTCCCTCTCTCTTCTTTCCCCCTCATCCCCGACCAGCATACCAACAACGGTCCGACGGTACGGTAAGTTTAGAGAAGTTCGTTCCGGATACCTTGGTCAAAAAAAGGTCTCCAGGTTCAGTTCAGGTTCAAAGGTTCAGAGGTCTCCTCCTTCTAGGACCAGCCGTTCTCTACAACTTATCGTACTCAACGTGCACCCCGAATCCATCCATCCATCATATCTCACTCACTTTTTGACGCCGCACCGCGCTTACGCCCACCCGTTACCCGAGCATCGTCCGGACATATACTCGACGCCGCCCAATTTGCTGGCAAGTCCACATAAATCAACCACCAAACACCACCACCCTTTGTCTTTTTTCTGTTTTGCACGCTACTTCCCCCGTCAGGCATTGGGGAAAGGAAACGAAAAAGAAAAGGGACGAGAAAAGGACGTTTTGATTTTTTACCCACCAAGGCTAGAACCTGCTCGCCGGCACTACCTAGATACTAAAGAATTGCATTGCTCCTCTGCTCTGTCATTTCTTGTTGTACTCTCGGATCCTCTCGCTCCATCTCCTTCCCTCTGCTCGGCCACCGAAAAAGCGTAGCTCGAGCGAGAACTAAAGGTCGTAGCCTCCGAAACGCACAACGACACCGACCACCGCACTGCTGCATTCCGCACCGCACCGCTTCGCCTTTGCTCCTGCCCCTACTCCCAGGTCCAAGGCAGAAGGATCGTCGATCATTCTCGAGGCTCTCTCTTTTCGAGAAGGCCAGTCCATGCAACAAAACCGCCTCGCTCCCACCTTGACTCCCGCCAACGCCTACCCAAGACACCCCAAGGCCCATCGCGGACCGGCCTATTTCGCCTCGCTTCTCTTCCCCCAAAGAGTCGCCGTCGCCTTCGCCGACCCCGACCTCGACCCTCAACCTCGACAGAGAGTGTTTGCAAGAGGACGAGAATCAGTTGCATGAATCCGAGGGAAAGGACGAATTCGCAATTCACCTCCAAACTCAATTCATCTCCCCGGTTCTCCGATGTTACTTGCAGAGTCACAATAACGAACGGCCCTCCATCCAAACTCCTCGATCCCAGCCGAAGCGCACTCTGCATTCCCGCGAATCTTCACCCCGCTGCAATATTCCATTCTCACGCCAGCCCAACCCGCTCTCAACTCCGACATCGAAAAGAAGAAGCCCGATTCCGTCCCGCTCGTAGTTCCGATTAATACTCGACTAACCCACCCAGCGTCCAATACCACCATTTGCGTCTTATCCTCCATTGAGTGGCAAGGATCAAAACAGCAATCATCCCAACAAGTACCGCAACTTTCGTTCTTGTGGTCTCTTGGCGGTTGCCTCTGGTTTTTAACAACATCCCTCGTCACGGCATATCGAGTATCGTCTTGGACGCAGCAACTCCCCAACCACGCACCACTACTACACGACTAACACCACCGCCGCCACTAAATAGTACTTTCGCCATCCGACTCGACCCATTTGCAGTCATGGAGTCATCTTCGCCCTTGGCGGCTATGCACCGTCCCATGTCGGTCCCTTGCTGGGGGAACAAGGACCTCTTCCGTCCTCGCCCTCACGCTTTCACCGGCGGGGCTGGTCCCGTCAGCCTGCGCGAGCAGCTTCACAGGTCCAACGATTACTTCAACGTCAAGGACCTCCACGGCTCGTCGCCCGCCGCCAGCCTGGCCGCTGACCTCTCTCAAAACTTCCGTCTGGACAGCGAGTCAAGGTATGAACGGACTGCATGCGCACATGCATGGCACACCATAGTTTTAGGCACACCGTGACTAACACCCTTCCCAGTCCCAAGTTTCCGACGCCTCGTCGTGCCTTGTTCACATCTAACATGATGGGCGACATGGAGTCGAACGGTGAGCATTGACCCTGACAGCCTACGCTGCAAAATGGAACGGCGATGCTGATGAGACAACAGATTACGTGACGACGCCTCCTCTGCCCGAATCGTCGCCGGCTCGTCACAACGAGATGATGGATGTCTCGCCGCTTCCGCACAAGCTCCCGTTTATGACCCAGATCGCCATCACGTCACCGACGCCGGGCTCTACCCCTACGGGCGACGAGGACGACGAAATGATGTTGGACTCGCCAGCCCCCATTCCTCGGCAGGCTTCGCTGGAACCACCCAAGCCACTGGTGGCCGAGTAAGTTTGATTGCCACATTCCTCCTAGTTCAAGGGGTCGCGTCTAACACAAGGGGCAGACGGAGAAAGCCAGCCATGCGCCGGCCTTCCCTGACTCGGATGAAGGGCTACTCGACTAGTGGCGTTCCCGGCCGTTCTAACACAGACAACCAGCTCCCAACTTTCCGGTTTGGTGAAAATCGTCTGGCCCATATGAACAGCGCCATGTCCCTTGGAGAGTGCTTCGATGCCACATCGCCTCCCCAGGAAAGAAGACCTCAGACTGCCAACAGCCCTACTCCCGCCGTGCCCGGTGCCGTTCGTCCCCGTACTCAGTTCTCCAGCCTCTCCAACCGCAGCAGCCCCTTTGGCAGTAGTCACGGCCGTCGGCCCTCCAATCCCTTCATGCGTCCTCGCAAGCAGTTCCGCCGCTCCCTGAGCATGTTCGAGCACCCCGGCGATGTTGTCAAGTCCAAGTCGGAAGGCGGCGACTCCTCACCCACCACCCCCGAGTCCCATGCCAGTATGGATGCCGATGATCTCCAGGAGCCCATGCTGCCTCACTTCCTCATGGATGACCCCACCGATACCATTCCGCGCATCACGAGAGAGACCATGGTTGACCTCTTGGACGGAAAGTACAGCGACAAGTTTGATCAGAAGATGATCATCGACTGCCGCTTCGAGTACGAGTACGACGGTGGTCACATCGACGGCGCCGTCAACTACAACAGCAAGGACCTCCTTGCCTCCCAACTGTTCCAGCACCCCATGCAAGGACGCACTATCCTTGTCTTCCATTGCGAATACTCGGCCCACCGCGCCCCCATGATGGCTCGTCACGTCCGCTCCGAGGACCGGACTGTCAACGCCGAGCACTACCCGCGACTCACATACCCTGACGTGTACATTCTTGAAGGAGGATATAGCGGCTTCTTCGCCGAGCACCGCTGCCGGTGCTATCCTCAAAACTATGTGGAGATGTCGGACGAAGCTCACCAGCGCACCTGCGAACGCGAGCTGGGCCGTCTCAAGAACCCTCGCAAGGGTTTTGGCAGAGCCCAGACGTTCGCCTTTGGCCAACGCGAGTCCTGCGGCGTGGACCAATCACCCACCGCACCCTCGCGCCCCAGCGGCCTCAGACCCAGCATTAGCTTCCGACAAGATCCCGTCGCCATGATTGGCAACTCTCCAATCCTCGGCGAACGATGCCATGCACGTCGCATGGCGTCTTACTAGCACATAACCCACACCATGCCCCCTCCACACACTGTCTGCTGCCCACGTGGACGGGGCAAGTCTTCTTGATTGGCAAGGGGGAAGGGGGTCCTCCCCGGAGGAACCCGAAGGTGTCTATTTGCTGTACCATTTCCCCTGCGTACAGACTCGTCGACTACTTCTCGGCATCTCCTAATAGGGCGAACAACAGCAGCCTGACGGTCGATTCTTCGCGCGTCTTTCTTCCTGCACATTCTCAAACCCTATTCGATTCGACTGCCCATATTCCGCCTTTACCAATCCGGACTCGGCAGCATCTTAACGCTCACGGCCGCGATGACTTCACATTATTACGCTAATAGAACTCGTTACGAACTCTGTTCTGCACAGCAACCTGAACATACAGCAAGAACAACAACCGGCATTAGACGCATTTGGCATATTGTCCCCGCATCGCCTCGATATGGTTGTACGGAGTCCACTTTGGATCTGGCATCTTGGGGTGGGCTCTCTGTCGGCATTTTACAGCATTGTCCTTGGTCTTTTCTTCTTTCCTTTGTTACCACCGTTTTCTTGCATCACTCGACGATGTCGAGCAAGTCCGCCGAGATGGATAGGCCTATACACGCACGCACCGCGACGTTCGTTGTCTTTACAGATCGGACGCGGGAGCATTTCGCTATGACATCTCGGTCCTGGACTCTGGCGGTCTCCCCACATTACCCCGGTGGGGGGGGGGCATTTCGAACTACACTCTCGGCGGCTACTCTTTTTTTCCTTTTTTCCTTTGTGCTCAACTCGGTCACTTGACCATCTTCACCTGATACCAAAGCTATTCTATCCAAACACCGGATACCCAACATCCTTCTCTTCGGATGGCACAAAACACACACACACACACACACACACACCAACTTACACAGACCTCTCGACACCCATTCCCTTTACATTATTTTTATTTTTCGTCAAAACAAAAGCCCACGGACCTTCCACCGATGGGTAAGCTTGTTGGAGGACTACAACCTCCCTTGTGTACATTCGTAGGAGTGACTGGAACAGTAGCACGCAGAAGCGGAGATGAGCTATACAGTGGATGAAAAGCAGCTGCTTGGGAACGCCTTGTAATATTGGCCAAAGGGGACGAATAGCACTGCAAGCTTGGAAGCTGTGAATCGTGCAATGCCGCATGGGTGAATCCATGCGCTTCCTGTACAGTACTGGTGATCAAGAAGAAATTGCCAACAAGACGGAACGATCCATGGTCGGATCGTTCTGAGCTAGCTCATACTCGATTGAATGAAAATACACACAAACAAATAACAAACACGCTCACATATGCTTGGACTTTGCGACACGTGCTCGACCACGGATGACGGGCCACGGTTGTGGGACTGGCGCGCGCTCGGCGTGTTGATCCGAGCCTCTTCGACGTTGGACGTTGAGGTCACGTCCGGCGATGTCTGTGCATCCCGGGGCGAAGGTCACAGCTCCCCCCTCCCCTCCCCTCCCCTCCTGCGTATGATGTTCATCCATAGTTTTGAAACCTTTCCCCACAAACGATGATGAGCCGCCACGTTTATTCTTTCTTCTTCCCCTGCGTATCCTAAGTTTCCGGCTCACGGCCCATGTTCCCTGTGCTATGCAGTTGCTTTTCCTTCAACCCCCCCCCCCTCCGTTTGTGCTGCATGGTTTCACAACCCCCCTTCCCGGGTTCCGCGTCTTCCTGGTAAAGGTAGTGTTCGGCCGAACCGGTCGAGAGGGCTGGTACGACTTGGGACGCAACTACGGGACGGAGGGGGAGGGCGCCTGGGTTCTGAGACTTGGGGATTTTGTGCTCGGCCCTCATCCCTCCTCCTTCTCAGACTTATTCGGGGGGTTTACTCTTTCCTCAAAGCCTCACGCTAGTATCTCAGATCTCGGGCCCGCTAGTCCGTCCCCCCCTTTTGGCTTACTTAGTCTGAGTTGGGTTGTTTCTTATGTCGTGTCGTGTGTTGTTGTTGTTTGTGTACGTGTATGTTTCTATTTGTGACCCTCCGGTCCGGGAGTGGCCCTATTGTGGAATGTTCTAGCGTTGCGGTTACACTTTTAATCAAAAAAGGACCAAGACGGGAGGGAGAGAGAGGACCTGTGACGTCGAGAAGGGCTATGATGTCAGAGGAGACCTGGGGGTATTATTTTTGATTGCATTGGGAGCGAGGGATGAATGGCTTTGCTACGCACGGCGGAGGAACGGTTTGGTCCGAGTCTTCCTTTCATCACGTTGGGAAACCCAGCTCGGGCGTGCGAGTCGTCTCGTCGACGGGGCTGCGGCTTCGACATGCTGCGAATGCAAATAGTCTCGTGGGAATTGCTTGGCCTAGGTGAGAGGGGGGGGGGAGGGGGGAGGAATGGGGGAAGGACGGCGCCTTGGCCGATCCCGGCAGTCGTTGGGCCTTTGTCTCCATTGTCTACTTGTTTCGTGGAATTGGGGGGCACCGGGGTGGGAATTTGGGAATAGGCATTGGATTCTTTTGACTCGAGGAAACCTTGGGATTGTAGCCGCTTCCGGCGCCGACGCTGGATGATGGACGACGCGGGGGGAGGGAGGGAATGCTTTGCACGACTCGAGATTCCTTGCCTGTCCTCATGGCCCCTTACTCGGGAGAGGACCAGGATGGGCGGACGAGTCCTGCACACCAACCTTGTCCGGAATCAACGGCGCTTGGCCGTCCGTTCCTTTCAAACCGTCTGACAGAGCTCTTTGTTGTTCTTGTTCAATTCGTGTCCGTCTCTCCCTTTCCTCTCTCCCCCCCTCTCTCTCTCTCTCTCTCTCGGAGAGGAGTTCCGCGTCCGAGGTTTCGAGGGGTTGCCCGAACAAGAAACGACTGCCGAACGAGTCGGGAATAAGAAAAGACGTTTGAGGCCAACGGTTTTTTTGTCTTTGTTTTTGGAAGGAATTGTCTTTCTCGTTGCAAGCCCGAATGTCTCAGGCCAAAGCCACTCCGCCGGGGTAGGCATCTCTGTCGCCGCGCCCCTCCCCATCCGGGTAGTTGAGACATGCTGATGAAGGAGGCTGAACTTGCCGCGTGGGGGGGGCGGTTGGAAGGGATCTCTCGATTTCCGAGTCTTGCCAGCTTGCCTTCTTCCTGTATCTCTACTACCGTGTTCGGATAGCTCAGACAGCTCCCCGTTTCGGCCGCGTGCGTTTCCTGGGAGCCATTCTTTCTTCTTTTGTCGTCTTTTTACAAGGAAGGGATGAGAGAAAGGAGACGGAAAAGTGGCTATATGTAATATACGTCCCCTGACACTGTTGGTCCAGGAAACCAAACCGTCAAAGAGCTAAGGGTTGGATTGGTGTTCAATCTCCGGCCCTGCTGATTATCTCTCCACGTTGTCCATTCGCCTCTGGTGCAGTGATGGCCAGTCTCGTCCGCCTTGGTTCATTGGTTTCCGGGCCAAGGCCCCGTCTAGGCTGATTGTCTCCTGTAAGGGAGAGGGAGGAAAGACGCGTCGGTGGAAGCTCCTGGGGGGGAGGGTGCCGGGGAACCTCGGGAGACCTAAACTTACCAAAATCCTAAGAAAAAGAAATAAAGTCAAGCACTCATTTGGTTGAGATTCCTAACCGCTGGCTGAGACTGCCCAAGAGGAAACCACCCGTCACAACGTGTGAATGTTCTTCCTTTGAGCCCCCCCCCCCCCCCCCCAAGCGTAGCTAATCTCCTCGTGCCTTAGTGCTTGATCGATATATCGCCTGGCCGTGTCTCAGTCGTGCCAATCATCCCGTACCTATGACATCCCGTCTGTAAGGGAGAGGCGGCGGGGAAGCATGGTCTTGCAGCCCGATGAGCTCTTCGCCCGCGATATCTCTGTGAAGGCCCGCCTCGCCGCGGTCTAGTTCGGGGGAATAGAGAAGTCTTGACTCATCCGCGGGCCAGTCTTCCGGGGCCGCCGTCCCCCCACTTGCCGGATTGTCGGAGTCCCAGACGGAAAGGGTTTTGCCCCCAAACGAACCAGGGTCTCGACCTCCCTTGCGTGCGGCTCCGCGGTACACGCGGACAGGGTCCCATGGGGGTGGGGGGGCTTGGGGGCCATCCGACGTACACTTGACAGAGACATGCTGCCCAATCCCAGGTAGATAGCAACTTATGTCTCGCAAGGGAGGAGCCTAGTCAGGGGTCGTTTGCTGTTGATGCTATCTCGCGGAGGGAAGCTCCGGGCCGTCTGTGGCGTTGGGTCGTTGATGTGTTGCAGCGGGAGACAGCGTGGAGATAGACGGCTTTCACCACGGCGAATTACCGACATGGGCCACCGCAATAGTAAGCTAGATAAAATCAATAGCTGTTTGAGAGTGGGGCAAGGTGATGGGCACGACTGACCTCAGCTGGAGCAGGTTATTGAAAACATCCGGACTGGGGATAACATGGCTTCCCAAGGTACAACGAAGCCCACACCAACCTCCCCGTGGTTGTGCTGAGCCGGCAAGTGGTCTAGGATCCTTGGCCGGGCTGTGTTTACTTTATCTAGAATTCTGAATGACATGACTTGTCACCGGAAACAGATGACACGGTACCAGTCGGCTGTGAAGAGGAATGCAAAGAGATGGTTGAACGATTCATAACTTTTGGTGCCTCTCGGCCTGCCTACGTGGACGTCCCCCGCCTGCAAAATCCTTTTGCCTGAAGATGAAAGCATGACTACTTCCCCAATATTCATCGACCGCTCATAGATGAGAGCAAAGCACTTGTAAATGCAGCCTGGTCCAGGCCATTTACTCGTATAGCAAGAATATGCAGATATAACCCGGGTATTTGTTCTCAAACGCCTTCCATGCCAAATGCCATGTTAAAGATGCAAATCATGACTGCGGTCAAGAAGAGATCAATGACTCTTCCCGTCCGAATGTGTCGTTTATCACGCAAAGTCCCACTCCTTGAAGGCCTCGCGAAGAGCCGCCACGTCTTGCTCTTCCTCCTCCTTTGTCTGTACACAGTCCTGCCAGACAAACCGTTTCTCGAGACCGAGAAGCTTCGCAACGACCTTGCGCGGGTATTGCAAATCGAAGCGCATGTTGGGATCGAGCTTCATGACGAGACTAGAACCCTTAATTCCGTCCTCGCCGTCGTCGGCCCAGATCCAAAGGCGGAAGTAGTCGCCAAAACCAGCTTGCTCCTCGTAGGAAAGCTCGCGGTTCTCAAACTCTGGGTACTTGAGGTTCTCGGCCTCGACACGGAAGCCGGCCTCGACGAGCCCCCTGTAGACAAAGTCGGCGGGGACGGGATGGAACTGCCAGTGGGCGTGAATGTTACGATCACGGCTGATCTCCCACGTGATGGCACCAAGCTTGTGGCTGGACTTGGTCGATACCATGGCCTGAAGCGCCTCGCGGAAACGATTCATCTCCTTGTGGGTTTTCTTCGCCTCCTCGGGGGCGTAGCTCTCAACGCCCGAGTGGTGGACAGTCGGGGTGTGCGCAAGAGGCGTGATGATGACATGGCATGGGAAGCCGATGCCATGCTCCTGGAAGGTCTGTGACGTGGCGAGAGGGCCCTTGGCAGTAGCAAGATAACTGTCTTCGCCGATGGAGCAGACCATGTGAGTATCCAGGTTGGGGTTGCTCAAACAGAAGAAGCAACGATCCGGCCCAGGAGGGGGGGATTGGTGACGACGGCGCTTATTTCCACGTCGATGATGACGACCATCGTCGTCACCGTTGGCAAAGCGGCTGTAAGAGCCCTCGTCCTGCGCGCGTTTCTTTGGCTTCGTATTTTTGAACGGAGTGTAGGTGGCATTGACAGGTCGCTCGACGTTGGTCTCGTTGGGGGTTAGTGAGAACGCATAAAGCGCCTTGGCTTTGGCAGAGTTTCCGTAGGGGGCCATCGAAATGAAGCGAGTGACGGAAAGATCCTCGGCGCTTTCCTCGGCGGGGTGAACGAAGGGCTCGCGCTCGTAGAAGAATTCGGCGGGAGACGAGGCAAAATGGTAACGTGGCTTCAGTGTCGCGCATAGCTCTGCGAGTTCCGCCGTGCTTTCTATGGCCCCTTGGTTTTCCGGGGAAAGCGCAATCTTGGATCCAGTCCAGACGCCTGCCGGCCAGACCGTCGTCAGAAGGATGTCTGCCTTGTTGGCGCCCTTGAGAGACTTCGCATCATCTGCGGTGTGGTAGGGCAAATGCTGCTCCTTTGACTGTCCTCCCACAATTTCCGCGTCCAGCTTTCCGCCAAGTGCGACGATCCTTATTCCTTCTGAAGTCTTGGTGATGCTGCGCTTGCCGAGGAAGTGGAGGTTCTCGCAGATTTCCTCATCGGCTTCAATCTTCGCAACGATTCGCGGGGGAAGGGGCGTAGTACCGACGGTAAAGTAAACAGGAAGGGGCACTTTGAGCTCGCCTCTAAGAGTGGCATCGACCGTGCTCTCGTCGTCAACACCAAAGAGATTGCCAGTGACAATTGCGAAGCTAAAGTTGTTCTTTGAGTGGAGCGTCGCAAGCTTCGTGAAGGCCGGCTGCAGCCCGCCATTGAGGCTTCCCAGAACGATCCTAAGCACAGTCAGTTCCAAGTTCAATGTAGATATTGTTTTATCGGTTGCGGTTGCACTTACACCTTGGGTGCAGCCATTGCGCTTCGATTGATGGTGCTTGTGGCTGGTGGGCTGGTGAGCTGCTGGTGTTGTTGAAGGAAGCTTGGGTGGGCTTTGGAGATGCGACAGAAGGATGCGCGCGATGAAGTAATGTGGAACCCTTTTTTTATCGCCAAGCTTCGTGAATGGCTGAGACCCGCCAGGACCCACCGTAGACCCGCTTTAGATATTCTTATCAGCTTATCATAATCGGCCGACCTTCAGCCGGCAGAAAAAAAGTCCAAATTTTTTGAGCTTTGAAGAGTTGGCGGGGAACCTTTTTTCGCGATCAAGTAGTGAAGTTGGGAGGCGATCAAAGACGGGTTTCTGCACACTCAACCTGTCAACTCGCCCAACATGCCTTCCACTTCGTCTGGGCGCATCACCAAGTCCCATAAGGGCAAGTATTCGACTCCTCACCAAAAGAATCACCGGTGGGAGTCTTTTGCTGCCAAAATCTCGAAACTCAACGCGCTCGATCCCCTGCGAAAAGTCCGCCGACACGACCTCGATGCCGAAGACCTCGAATCCACAACCTCCTACTTCCGCAACGGCCTTCAAAGATGGGGAGAGCTCAACATCTCCAAGGGCTTCAACGACTTCAAGAGGCAGGCCTTGCCCGTGAGCGAGAGTCTTGCCCAGATTCTGCACTTCGAGGAGAAGATCTTTGGCTTGCTAGAGGAATCGCTAGCGAAACAAGATAAGGAGGCATTGGAGCCAGTGCTGGAGCTCCTCACGGCGTTCGCGCATGATATCGGTACACGCTTCGAGAAGTACTATGCAAAGTCTCTGGATCTCATCGTCGCCATCGCTGGGAAACCCCAGGACGCCGACGTCATCGAATGGACTTTCGCTGCTCTTGCCTTCCTCTTCAAATACCTGTCGAGGCTCATAGTGCCTAACCTGCGGCCGACTTACGATGTTGTGGCGCCGCTCCTGGGAAAGGCCCGTCATCCTCCACACATTGCACGTTTCGCCGCTGAGGCTATGAGCTTCCTCATCAAGAAGGCCGCTGCGCCAGCAAACCGAGAGACCGCTCTCGTTGCCATCGTCACCCACGCCAGAGATGACCTTCGGAGCATGGTCGGCGAACGCCAATTCCAACTATACCAAGACGGTCTCATGACCATGTTCGCCGAGGCGATAAAGGGACCTGGCCAAACCATCCACTCGACTGGCCCGGCCGTTCTCGCGGCCCTAATGCAGGCGATACCCGAGACTGAAGCAGATCTCACACCCACCATGACCTGGACTGATCTAGTTTGCGGTGTGTTGACTAGCATCACCCACCACTCTAACGACAAGGATCTTGCTCCTGTTCTTGAGGCGATGCAAGGACAAGTGCAAGAGGCCTTGAGCGGGCCAAAGCCGGATAAGGCATGGAAGTTTGTGCCACAGGTCAGGGTGCTTGGCACGGTCGCCGGTGTCAGACACGGATCTCGAATCAGCGACTGGACCACCTTGGTTGAGAACCTTACCGCGATGTTGGACTCGATGGCGCAACACTCTCCTGAGGCGACAGAGGACAAGCTTGGTCTGGTGTGGAAACATGTCATTGTAAACGCTGCCATCGTTTGGCACCAAGCGCCGATAGATGCTCTGATTCCCTCCATCAAGGATTTCATGACTGCTCTTCAGAGGGAGCGCCTCATGAGATGGTACATACCCTTCTGTGCCTACTTCTCGAATCTCGATTCCACACGCTTCCGAAGTCTCTTCCAGACGTATTTCCAGAGGTAAGTGCAGCCATTCAGCTTCGAAGCCTTCCTGAGCTTACACAGAGTAGATTTATCGTCAGCCATTGGTCTGACGGCAGCAACGAAGACATGCTGTGTGTCTTCTTACCGCGTATGGTCCAGAATGGCAGTCTGCCTTCGCCTGGAGGCAAGGAGACATGCAATCTTCCGCGCAGCTGGCAGGACCAGATCGTGTCGAAGTTTGAGCGTCTCGAGGCATCCCCGTTTCCCGAACGCGGGGCGTACGACAAGGATCCTCAGACGTGGCGCGACAGGTGTTTACCGAAATACTCGGCGCTGTTGGACCTGCTGTTCTCTACGACTGTCCACCCCTCGGCCAACGCCAAGATTGCGGAGCTTCTCCTTAGGAAGTTGAGGCTTGCCCTCAAGCCATCATCGACGCTGGCGTCCGACGAGGTGCATTTCAGCATCAGCCAAGGCTTCCACGCGTATCTGCGCATGAGCAGAGCAGCAGGCCCAGTAGACCCTGCGTTGAATCCGCTTCTCCGGGCTGCTTTGCCCAGGTTCAGCCGCTCAGTAGGCTTCTTGGAGGCGTATCTTACATATGCCGAGGCCACAAAAAGCCAACCTCCGCTTGCCAACCATCAGAGTAGTGATAGCAGCGAGGGCTCCGAAGAAGACCCGGTCGTTCAAGCGCTCATTGAGAACCTTTCGGCTCCCTCCCATCAGCTTCGCCTTGCATCTCTCAAAATTCTTCAGCAGTTCGAGTCAACTCCGGACGAGCTCCAATGCCGTACCCTCATGCTGGATATCGAACATACGGCCATGGACCTATCAAGTCTGAGAAACGTTGCCATGCACCTTCGTAAGCTCGGTCAAAACTACTCACAGTTGAATGAGAGTTCGTGGCTCATCAAGGCAATCCCCTCCTTCATGTTTGGCATGTTGACAATTAAGCTGTCGCCTCTGTGGGATGACACGATCACCGCACTCAAGCTTGTCGGCGAATCCAAGAAGGGAGAGGAGATCATCACTGCAACTGCCTTCAACTGGCTGGAAACACCGTCTCCGAGGTGGTCTGGGCCAGGTGGCCAGCCCACGCTCCAGAACCGCCAAGCGATCACCGATTTTGACTGCCGACACGTGCAGCAGCTCTGGGGCATGGCCGGTCATGTTGAAGAGGTGGTGAACAACGCCACCGACCTCATGCTCAAGTCGTTCGACGAGCAACAGCAGACAGTCGACACTCACCCCGGTAATGCGCGTGCGCAGGCTTTGAAGGTCCTTACTGCCATGCCTCACTTCGCGGAGAAGCGTTCTCGCAAGCTCGTGCCGTCTTTCCTGGCGTGGGCCGGCGACGACGAAGATTCATCCGACCGCCAAGAGGAGGAGGACATCCAGACCAAGGGCGAAAATTGGTCACTTCAGGATCGCAAGGCGCTCATTGGTGTCTTCGCGCTTTTTATCAACCCTAAGGTGCTCTATCAGAATGAGAGAGTTTACCGCGCCCTTCTTCATCTCATGGAGAATGGTGACTTGGAAGTACAGAAGCTAGCTCTGAAGGCCATTCTCGCATGGAAACAAGAGGGCGTACGTCCCTATCAGGAAAACTTGGAGTACCTGCTCGACGAGGCCAGATTCAAGAACGAAGTCACCGTTTTCCTCCAGGGGGAGTCCGCCATCCGACCCGAGCACCGGGAAGAGCTGATGCCTGTTCTCCTCAGACTGTTGTACGGACGAACCATTTCGAAGAAGGGTGTTGCTAGCGGTCGTCATGGCCTGCAAGCTACGCGTCTGACCGTCCTGAGAAACCTCAGTGTGGAAGACACCGGAAACTTTTTAGACATCGCCATCGGCGGTCTCAAAGGTGCGCGCGTCATCGACGAATCCGGCTTCCGCGCCAGCCTTTTTGATAAGGAGATCCTCCCTGCTCGCAAGCAACTTGGTTTCATGAACATGATGCTACCCCTAATCAACGAACTGGGCGCACACGTTGGCCCTTACGTCGAGAGGCTCATCCACCCTGTTCTGTACTGTCTCATCTTTGCTTGCAGACGGCTCAGGGAGTCGTCTGCCGAGCTGGACGAAGAGGCTGAAGAAACGAACGAAGTCTCGCAAGAGTCTATGCTCAAGGTTATCCGTACTACTGGTCTGAAGTGCTTGATCACTCTGTTTCGCAATGCGCAGGACTTCAACTGGCCGGCTTACTCAGAGCCCATCGTCAATGAGGTCGTCACTCCTAGACTTGAGAAGCTTCCTATCGAGACAGCCCAGTCTGTCTCCAGCATCATGCAGCTTCTGTCAACTTGGTCACAGCTGCCCAGAGCCGCACTATTCATCTCCATCAACGACCAGATCTTGCCAAAGGTCATTGAGTGCGTGTCTGTAACCAAGGGCAAGGAGAATGTCAAAATCTTCGCCTTGAGCATCGTCCGTAACCTTGTCAAGCTGGCGCAGGCTCCCGCCGAGGAGTCTGAGTTCAATGAGCTTATCCGGGCCGAACTCCTGGATGCCAACATGGAATTGATGCTGAAGACCATCACCACCACCCTGGAAACACAGACAATGAGTAACGAGCTGCTTGAGGCTTGTATTGAGACGATTGTGGAGCTGTCTCCGCTGGTCGAGACCTCTGCCAACGTGCATGAGACGCTCAAGATCGCCACGTTCCTTCTCAACCAGCCGCCCAGAAGAGTCAACCCCAGAGCCAAGGGCAAGATTTTGCTCATCCTCGAGCGCTTCATCACCATCCTTGGCTCTGAAGAGGCAGAAGAGAAGACTGCCGACATTGCCATCTTCGAGACTCTGTCTTCCCTCTTCAGTTACTTCAAAGACAGGGACAACAGACAGGCACTGGCCCGCGTTCTTACTGCCCTTGCCGAAAAGGACAATACACTTCAGGAAATTGCCGAAATCTGCAGCGAACTCAACTCTTTCGCCAAGGACCGCATCGACGAGCCAGACTATGACAAGCGACTTGTGGCCTTTACCCGGATCACAAATAAGGAAACCCCCTTCAGTGTCAGGCAATGGCTCCCTCTGCTACACAACCTGATTTACTACATCCGCTCAGACGAGGAGTATGGCATTCTGGCCTCGAACTCCGCGGACTGTCTGCGCAAGTTCATCAGGGAGGTGGCATCTTGCTCCGACCAGGCTGCCAAGACCGGGTTTGAATCCCATTTGAAGACCATTCTCCTACCTTCCATCTATACCGGAGCCCGGGAGGAGTCCCCAACTGTCAGGCGAGAATATCTTAGAGTGTTCGGCTATCTCCTGTCGCAAATGCCTACGTGGGAGCTTGTTGCAGACATGAAGGGGCTCTTGACTGGCGAGCTTGCTGAGGAGACGTCCGAATTGCCCTTTTTCTTCAACATTCTCAGTCCTGCGACCTCCCGACAGCTGGAGGCCATCCGGATGCTCGACAGTGTCAACGACGGCTCGGAAATTGGCAGCCAGAACCTCAGCCAGTTCTTTATCCCTCTTCTCGAGCACTTCATCTTTGATCGCACAGAGGGAAGCGACGACCAGGGCTTGGGTGCTCAAGCGACGATCACGATTGGTAATTTGGCCCAGTCTCTGGATTGGAAGCACTACCGCGTCATCCTGCAGAGATACATCAGCTACGTCGAGTCCAAGCCAGACAATCAGAAGCAGGTGATTCGGCTGCTTGCCAAGTTCTGCGATGCCCTCATCTTTGCAGTTGAACAGAAGGCCGCCGAGCCAATGCAAGTGGATGGCTCGGAGACAACCTCGCCTTCCGGCAAGAGACTGGTGCTCACCACACCCCCGCAAGACAAGCTCAGCAAGGACGTCAACAACCTCTTCTTGCCTTCATTGATCAAGCATCTGCACGAGAAAGACGAGTCCGAGGTCAGTTACCGTGTACCGGTCGGTGTCATCGTCGTCAAGCTTCTCAAGCTTCTGCCGCCCGAAGAGATGGGCCAGAAGCTTGCTGGTGTCCTCACCGACATCTGCCACATTTTGCGTAGCAAGTCTTGGGATGCCCGTGAGATGGCCAGAGATACCCTTGTCCAGATTGCATCGGTGCTGGGCCCGACTTACTTCGGGTTCATTCTGAAGGAGCTGCGGGGTGCTCTCAAGAGAGGCTACCAACTTCACGTCATGTCCTACACCCTTCACTCGATGCTTCTCAAGGTCATCCCAGAGTTCCAGCAGGGTGATCTTGATTACACTCTGCGGTCTATCGTTGCAATCATCATTGACGACATCTTTGGAGTCACCGGTCAAGAAAAGGACGCCGAGGGTTACATCAGTGAGATGAAGGAAGTCAAGGCAAGCAAGAGTCAAGATTCCATGGAGCTCATTGCCAAGTCAGCCTCCATCAGCCAGCTTGTCGTTCTCGTCCACCCTCTACAGTCCCTGCTGCTGCAAAAGGTCGACCTCAAGCTGGTTCGCAAAATCGACACGCTGTTAGCAAGAATCACCGCCGGTCTCTTACAAAACCCTGCGTCGGAGAGCCGTGACACTTTGATCTTCTGCTACGAGGTTATCCAAGAGGTCTACAAGAACCAGAAGCCCGAGGTGCAGCCAAAGATCGACTACCGCCTTAAGAAGTATCTTTACCAGAAGGGCGTCAAGAAAGACAACCACGGCACCGCTGGCAAGTACACCTTCAAGCTGGTCAAGTTTGCCTTTGACATCCTGCGGTCTGTGTGGAAGAAGTACGACAGCCTGCGCACCGCAACGAACATTGCCGGTTTTGTTCCCATTCTCGGTGACGCCATCGTGGGCGGGGAGGACGATGTCAAGACTGCGGCCTTCAGGCTTCTCACGGTCCTGGCCAAAGTTCCTTTCAATAACGACGACGATGTTCAGCTATACAAGGTTGCGGCCAAGGAGGCGACGAAGAGCATCTCGATGTCAAGCTCAACCACGACCGAGCTTTCGCAGGCTGCCCTGAAGCTTCTCTCGGTTGTATTGCGCGAGCGCAAGGATATCCCCGTCAAGGACGCAGCGGTTGATATGCTGCTCGGCAAGCTGAAGGACGATCTGACCGAGACTCTTTACCGGCACGTTACCTTCAACTTCCTCCGCTCTGTGCTTGAGCGCAAGATTGAGACTGCAGTTGTCTACGATACGCTCGACTACGTAGGCACTGTTATGATCACCAACGACGATAAAGATACCCGAGACCTGGCTAGAGGAGCCTTCTTCCAATTCCTCAAGGACTACCCGCAGAGGAAGGCCCGCTGGGTGAAGCAGCTCAACTTTGTCGTCGCCAACTTGACATACGAGCGTGAGGGCGGTCGTCTCTCGGTCATGGAGGTCGTCCATCTCCTGCTCATGAAGTCGGCGGATGATTTTGTTCAAGAGGTCATCTCAACCTGCTTCTTGCCTATCGTCATGGTGCTAGCCAACGACGATAGCGACAAGTGCTGTCTTGCCGCCGGCGAGCTTGTCAAGGAGATGTTCCGCAGGGCTGACAAGGAGAGGACGCAGAACTTCATGACTCTCCTTCGCTCGTGGCTTGAGCAAGAGGACAACCCTGCGGTGACAAAGCTGTCGCTGCAAGCCTTTGGCCTCTTCTTCGAGGCCAGAGAGCCTTCGTCCAAGCACAAGAAGGAGTTGGAGCTGGTTCTCAGCAAGATCGGCGAGATTATCGGAACCGGTGACATCCGTGTCGCCGACGAAGATCTCATCAACACTATTCTTCACGATGTTCAGGTTCTTACGGAAAAGTACCCCGAAAGACTGCTGTCTTCCGAAGCCAGGGAGCTTTGGGGAGATGTCCGCGGCTGCCTGGTTCACCCCGAGAACTCGGTCAAACTAAGCACCACCAAGGTGCTGAGCACGTTCCTCGCCGACTACGCTGGCAAATCCAACAAGTCGGGAGAAGCACTCAAGGGATCGCATGGCCTGAACCTTGAGGTCGAGGACCTCGAGGAGCTTGTCAGACTGACTCTGTACGCACTGCGAACCCCCGAGATCGACGACGCTCTTGCCGCGGAGATTACCCAGATTCTCATCTTCCTCGGCCCTCGTCTGCCCGTCAAGGTGCAGAGCGTACCGGAAGCGGAGACGCTGGGAGATCGCGACGAAACTGCGGCGGAGGAGGACAGAATCGACAAGCACCGCAAGGACCTACAGTACCTGTTCTGGAAGCTCTCGTCGATCCTGCGCAAGGACGTGCGCCCCAAGTCCACCGCCATCACTCCCAAGACGGTGGCGATGGAGGTACTGGAGACCATCTGCCGGCGCGTGCCGCAGGAGAACCTCGAGCCCTCGTTCAAGACCATACTCTACCCGCTGCAGAACCTCACGGACCCCAACATCCCCGTGCCGTTCTCGACGGACGAACTGTTCAAGACCCGGCTCGAGACGCTCAAGACGAGGGCGCAGATCCTTATGGACTCGCTGCAGAAGAAGTTCGGCACCGCCGAGTACACCAAGCAGCTGCTGGCCATCAGGGAAGAGGTGCGCACGCGGAGGCAGCAAAGGTCCAGCAAGCGCAAGATCGAGGCCATTGCGCACCCGGAGAAGTACGGCAGGGACAAGAGGAAGAAGACGGAAAAGAAGAAGGAGAGGAAGAAGGTCAGGAGCCACGAGCACAAGCAGTTCAGGCAGGCGTACAAGGGGTGGTAATCATCGAGGATGCATGGGCTGGCGTTTTCGGCTGGGGGTGGAAAATGATGCGCAGGATTTTAGAAAGGGTGTATTTATATCTAGTACAGGGGCTGACATTGCCCGTTCATATGTGAGATCTATCTCTTATTGTTACATTATCTCCCGTCTTTTCGTGACCCATGATAGTGATGCTCGGGTATCCGGAACGCCGTATTTTATGCAGTCATTCCCCGGCGAACTGAGGCCGCGTTTGTTGATCCGATGTTTTCCTCCACCGCATTTTCCCACAAGTGTTATACAGCAATATAGTCGTGCCCGACGCGCTCAAGCAGAGCCGTCCTTCTTCGCGGCGGCGGCCTCGGCGTCGGCCTCTGCGACAGCCTCGTCAGGGTAGAACTCGATATCGCCGTCCTCGCCGAGGGTGCCCCTCTTCACCAGGCGTCCCTTCTCACGCATCAGGTCCTCGACGGTGACCTTGCGGTCGCCAAAGATGCCGAGGTGGTCGCTAATGACGTGGCGGTTGCGGCAGGAGGGGCAGGTGATGAGGACGGAGCCGTGGTGGTAGCCCTGCTTGGAGACCTTGTGGCGGGAACGGGTGTCGCACGGCACGCAGGTGAAGTCGAGCTGGTAGTGCGGCGAGGATTCGAGGCGCATCTGGGCGGGGGACTTGGCCGCGGCATCGCGCGCCGCCTTCGGTTTTGGTATCGTATGGGTGAAGCGCGCGGCGACTGTGGGCTGGAGCGGTAGTTGCTGTTGTTGTTGGCGCTGGGCTTGGAGGGCTTGCAGGATGGGGCTGCCGCGGTTGAGTGGTGATGCGCCGGGGCGGGCTTGCCGCAGCATGGGCGTGAGCTTTGTGAAGGTTGGACGCGAGGCCATTGTGATGTGTGAGAGGGTTGCGTAGGTGAGAAAGAATCGGTAGTGGTGATGGTTGTGTGGTAGAAATGTTTATCGAGGCCTGTTAGTAAAGGCTGGGTTGAGCAACTGGTCTGGGAATGCCGTCATTTTCCACTCCAGAGCGCAGTCGAGCATCTCGGAAGAAAAATATAAAATAAAAATATTGGGGCAGACAGCCACAGGTGGCGCGTACTGCGGGCTCCACTTAATGGCAAGTAGCAAGCGAATCAGGGTCTAAAAGTCGCATTGCCGCTGGCTGATCCGTGCCTCCAGCTGCCGGGGTAGGGTGGCAAGCCGAGATGATTGGCTCCGATGCCCCGATCGCCCCTTCCGCCTGGCGAAATATGCGCGCGGACCATCCCGACCAGGGTCAGCGCAACGCAGCCTTGCTGTCGGCTCCTCCAGCGAAACTTGAACACTTACATCCCTCTTTCCTTTTGCCATGTCGACTTGTAATATATCCCACCCCTCCGGACCTTTTCCCTTCGGAGCCTGCCTTTCTTTGCGCGGCCGACCTTTTCCTCGCTAGCCAGGTCGCGTTTCTCTATTTCCCGCCTTGTTTCCTCTCCGCTTCTTCTGCAATCACAAGTTGCCTTGGTACCTACATCCCGCCACACCTTCTCGGAGGGAAAGCTACCCCGCCGCCACCGACTCAGACACTCCCGCGATAGCTTTCTCGACCTGAAACGACCGCCCACCACCACCGAATTCCGCAGAGGTTCCCTCCAAGACATATCCCGACAGATACTCACACACATACGATGATTTCGGGCAGAGGCGGAGGCACGGCCATGCGGGCCGGCCGCATCCGACCCCCGCGCCGCCCAGGGCGCGTGAGTTATACCCGGCACTTGGTCCGATTGCAGGTCAAGGAAGGGCCTTGAGAGGAAGAACACAAGCCACAAGCAGGAGTCAAGGGCAGACGATGAAGTCCATGTGCTAACTCTATTATAGCTCACATCTGGCATTGATACCAGCGACTTCGAACAGTGTTGGGAGACCCTAAAGCAGGCCCTCACAGACATTCACAACCAGAACTGCAGCACTCTGTCGTTCGAGCAACTCTACCGAGCGTCTTACAAGATAGTACTTAAGAAGAAGGGGGAGATGCTTTACGAGCGGGTCAAACAATTTGAGGAGCAATACTTTTCCGAGCACGTCATCCCCACCATCGAGCGCCTGGTCACGGCCAACCTCGTAAGCGCCGCTATGGGCGGTGCGGCCACGTCGGTCAACGAGCGGCGAAAGATGGGCGAGATATTTTTGGGAGGCGTGAGAAAGTCTTGGGACCACCACAACACTTCCATGAACATGACGGCCGATATCCTCATGTACCTTGATCGGGGCTACACCCAGGACGCTCGCAAGGCGTCCATCTACACGGCCACCATTGGTCTGTTCCGCGACCATATTCTCCGGGCGTCGCTCAACTCGAGTGGGCAATACACCGTCTTCGACATACTTAATTCGGTCATTCTCGACCACGTCAACATGGAGCGCGATGGTGATACGATTGACCGCCACTTGCTGCGGAACATTGTTCGGATGCTGGATTCCCTCTACGAGTCCGACGAGGAAAACGAGGCGGAGAAGCTGTATCTGACCGTATTCGAGCCCGCGTATCTTGAGTCCGAGCGTGGCTACTACAAGCGCGAGTGCGAGCGACTGCTCCGTGATGCCGACGCCGGCGCATGGCTGCGTCACACTCAACGTCGACTACAGGAGGAGAACGACCGATGTGACACCACCATCCACTACGAGACGAGAGAAAGATCCATCAAGGTCGTTGAGGAGGAGCTCATTTCGGCGCATCTGGACGACTTTTTGAACCTCGAGGGTAGTGGCTTGAAGTCGATGGTTAACTATGATCGCGAGGAGGAGCTGTCTATCCTCTACCAGCTGGTATCACGTGTCGACTCGAAGAAGGCATCGCTGAAGAAGATCCTGTCCGCGCGGGTGGTTGAACTTGGCCTCGAGATTGAACAGATGTTGAAGGATACAAACTTTTCAGCCGCCTCGGCGCAGGCCGACGGGGAGGAGATTGATGGCGGGGAGAAAGCCAAGGCGTTGAGCTCGTCCGCTCAGCAGACGGCTGCGGCGATAAAGTGGGTCGACGACGTCCTCAAGCTTAAGGACAAGTTCGACAACCTTTGGACCAAATGCTTCCAGGGGGACCTCATCATCCAAACCGCACTTACGAAGAGCTTCTCCGACTTCATCAACATGTTCACCAAGAGCTCCGAATACGTCTCGCTGTTCATCGACGACAACCTTCGACGCGGGATCCGAGGCAAGATCGAGACCGAGACCGAGGCGGTGCTGGAGAAGGCCATCACCGTGATCCGCTACCTCTCGGATAAGGATCTCTTTGAGCGATACTATCAGAAGCACCTGGCGAAGCGCCTGCTCAACAACAAATCGGAGAGTCACGATGTCGAAAAGTCAATGATTTCACGGATGAAGCAAGAGCTTGGCAACCAGTTCACCGCCAAGTTCGAGGGCATGTTCAGAGACATGGAATCGTCAGCCGAGTTGACATCGGGCTACCGGGACCATATCAAGGGCTTGGGCGATATGTCACGCAAGCAGATCGACCTCGCTGTCAACATCTTGACGACCAACTCGTGGCCTCCCGAGATCATGGGTCGCACGTCGCAGTTCTCCGAGGGCGGCGGCTGCATCTTCCCCGAAGAGATCAAGCGTCTTCAGGAAAGCCTGCTCAAGTACTACCTCACAAACCGCAGTGGCCGCAAGCTGACTTGGCTTGGGTCGACTGGCAATGCCGATGTCCGTTGTGTCTTCCCCGCCGTTCCTGGCGGGAAGGGCCCGCTGGCGCGTGAGCGCAAGTACGAGATTAACGTTCCGACTTACGGCATGGTTGTACTTTTGCTATTCAACGAGCTCGGGGAGGGCGAGGAGCTTTCTCTCGAAGAGATCCAGGCCAAGACCAACATACCGCCCCAGGACCTTGCCAGAACCCTCACTTCTCTGGCTATCGTCCCGAAAGCGAGGGTGCTGGCCAAGGAGCCCGCCACCAAGTCCATCAAGCCAGGTGACAAGTTCAAGTTCAACACCTCTTTCGTCAGCAAGACTGTCCGCATCAAGGCGCCCATCATCAACGCCACCAGCAAGGTCGAAGGCGACGAGGAGAGGAAACAGACTGAGGAGAAGAACAACCAGACCCGGGCCCATGTCATTGACGCCGCGCTCGTAAGAATTATGAAGTATTTGCCCCCCATACCACTCACTATATGTTGCTATAGTTGCTAATCATAGTCTCAGACAACGTAAGGAGCTTGGCCATTCGCAGCTTATTACCGAGGTCATCGACCAGCTCAGCAGTCGGTTCAGGCCCGAGATCAGCCTCATCAAGAAGCGGATCGAAGACCTCATCGTGCGCGAGTACCTTGAGCGGGTGGAGGATGTATCGACGCCAACGTATCGCTACCTGGCGTAAGAGCGTGGCTCACGTTGTGGCACGAAGGATGGGATACGATTTTCATGAAACGGGTAGAGAGGGTCATTTAGGGCTGCATCAGGGAGGTTTTACGGGATTTCTACCAGGCACGGCGTTTTCAGGGTGGGTTGCCAGAGGAAATACACTTTTGACATCTCTATTCTTTTCGGGAAAAAAAGGGGTGATGGTGTCTTGGAGATGGCAGGAAGCATGAACCAAACTTTCAGCATTGCGTCCATGATGCAGTCCGGACGAGCAAAGTCTATGGTGGTTTCTCCCAAGGGACCAAAGGAAAGGAAAGACGAGCTCGCAGGCTCATATGGACCTGATTCACACCTTGCAGGCGTGTGGAACCCAAGGCGATTATGTCAATACTTGGCTTCTTTCGCATGTATAGAATTCCAGAGGATACTGTCTTTTACGGCTCGGAGATGGGATTGTGCTCTTGTAGTAGTCAAACGGTACGCTTTGGACGCTCAGTTGCGCGCACGTACGGCTTTCTCCATTGGATGCCCGCCGACCGAGGAGGAGGCAGCAAAGAACTCTAAATAAATGAATAAAACTCCAGCTAACCTTTCCGTACCCAAAACTCCATACTATATGATGAAATCACACTACAAAGATGATACAACGTTGGGCCACCTCTCTGCCTCTACTCCTTCAGCTTGGGCTCGATGATGGGCTTCGCGTCGGCAACCTTGAGCCACTCGCCGTTAAAGGCGTTGATGAGCCAGTTGCTGAGTTCTGCAAAGGATGCCCATGGTCAGTCAATGCCTCTCTGGTTTTAGAGGGAGGGGGAATGGAGGGAATGGCGGAAAGACTCACTGTCGTAAACAATCTTGTTGGCGCCGTGAAAGTAGATACCGTGGTCACTGTCTGGGAAGACGTGGACGTCGTAGTTCTCGATGCCTTGGAGGTTGAGCTTGTCGAGGAGGGTGAGGGTGCTCTGGTAGTGGACGTTGTCGTCGGCGACGCCGTGCATCATGAGCCAGCGAACGTTGCCGGCGAGGGCGGAAACGTTGGAGACGGCGGTCTGGGCGTAGCCCTCGGGGTTGAGCTGGGGGGTGCGCATGTAGCGCTCCGTGTAGATGGAGTCGTAGAAGCGCCAGTCGGTGACGGGGGCGACGGCCATGCCGTAGCTGAAGGTGCGGCCGGCGTCCATCTCGAGCGTCTTGAGGGCGTTGAAGCCGCCGTAGCTCCAGCCCCAGATGGCGATGCGGGCGGGGTCGACGTACTTCTTGGCGGCCCAGGCCTGGGCGGCGGCGATCTGGTCGTGGGCCTCCCAGCGGCCGAGGTGGTCGCGGACGAGGACGCGGTTCTTGCGGCCGATGAAGCCGGTGCCGCGGCCGTCGACGGTGACGACGAGGTAGCCGAGGGCCGAGGCGACGTAGGACTGGAAGTCGACGGCGAACCTCTTGTGCACGCTCTGGGAGCCGGGGCCCGAGTACTGCTGGAACAGGACGGGGTACCTCTTGTTCTCGTCAAAGTGCGGGGGGCGGCGCTCGAGGTAGTTGAGGTCGACGCCGTCGACGCGGAGGGTGCCGTACTTGAGGATGGGGAGCTCGTACTTCTTTGCGGCGGCGGCGAGGTCCTCGTTCTCCTCGACGACGTGCTCGTAGCGGACGGGGTTGCTGGGGGTGCTGACGACCTTTTGCCAGGGGATCTTGGGCCCCTGGTACGACAGGAGGGCGAAGCCGGCGCCGCTGGAGAAGGAGATGGTGTAGTAGCTCTCGAACTTTGTGTCGGTGAAGGGCTTCAGGTCGGAGCCGTTGAGGTGGACGCTGTAGACGTGGCGCTGGACGGAGGACTCCTTGGTCGCGACAAAGTAGACGAGGTTGTTCTTCAGGTCGACGGCCTCGGGCCCGCCGTCGACCTCCCAGGCGCCGCCGGTGAGGTAGACGGGGTCGGGGTTGTCCATGGGCGAGAAGTAGGCCAGGTGCTCGCCGTCGTCGTGGACCACGGCGTCGACGTAGCCGTCGTCGGGCCGGCCGTTGGCCGGGTCGGCGGGGATGAAGCGGGTGGCGTGGGAGATCTCGAACCAGCCGCCGTCGAGCTTGCCCAGGTCGGTGGTGCTGACGGTCTTGCCGGCGCGGGCGACGACGTCGACGAGCACGACGCGCATGACGTCGCTGACGCGGTTGGTCTCCTTGATGAGGACCTTGTTGTTGGCCCAGAGGACCATGTTGATGAGCCTGTCGTCGTCGGCGAAGCCGCCGTCGATGTCGACCGAGAAGACGTCGCCGCGCTCGACGTCGAAGAACAGGAGGTCGACGACGGGGTTGTGGCTCCCGGCGCGGGGGTACTTGATGCGCTTCTCGTCCGGGTACGTCTCCTCGCCGGGGGGCTTCTGGTTGCCCGAGGGCCTCGACAGGAAGTACTGCAGCGGGTACTCGGGGACGCCCGTCTCGTTGGTGCGCAGGAAGGCGACGTACTTGCCGTCCTCCGAGTACCAGGTGGCGCTGTCGCCGGCGAAGACCTCCTCCTCGTAGACCCAGTCGGGGATGCCGTAAAAGTACTCGGGCCCGCCGTCCTTTGTGATCTGCGTGACCTTTTTGTCGCCGTCCAGCTTGCGCAGGAAGAGGTTGTTGTCTCTGGTGAAGACGACGGCGTTGCTCTGGGGGCTCCAGGTCGCGAGCTGCACGCGGCCGTCGGCGCGGTCGGGGTCGAGAGCCTCGGCCGTCTGGGTGTCGACGTCAAAGATCCAGTAGAGGGCGGTGGAGGAGTGGCGCCAGTTGCTCTGCCTGTCGGTCGAGATGAGCAGCTTCTTCATGTCCTTGCTCGGGCGGGCCTCGGCGGGCACCAACTGCCGGCCGTCGACGTCGAAAAACTGGTTCTTCATCAGGGTGCGGGCCTGGACGACGTCGGCCGAGACCTGGCGGTCGCCCTTGCGGGACCTCACGTCCTCGACGACGAGGTAGTCCTTGCCGACGGCGGCCTTCTCGAGCAGCAGGCCGTCCTCGCCGTTGGGCCCCTCGATCCAGCTGATGGAGTGGGAGGTCGGGTACCAGAAGCCGGACATGACCTGGTCGAGCGTCACGGGCTTCCCGGAGCCGCGCGAGGTGGCCGAGGGGTCGTGGTCGACGGTGCTGCCGTGCCTGTACGACTTGTTGGACAGGAAGACGAAGAGGGCGGCGCCCCAGGCGAGGAGAAAGGCGGCGGCGAGTATGAGCACCACCTTCTTCAGCCCGCGGTCGACACCGACGCGGCGCATCATGACGCCGGCGGGCGCGAGGAAGGGCCCCGTCTCGAGGTCGTTCGTGTCGACCTCCTTGTAGTCGTCATCGTCTTCGTCGTCGGCGGCGGCGGCGGCGGGGTGGTCGGCGTAGCCGGTGCGGGAGGTGGACGGGGCGCGGCGCCTCTGGGAGGAAGAGTGGTAGCTCTTCTCGGTCTGCTCGTGCAGGCGGTCGAAGACGAGGCTGGTGGTGGAAACGCTCGAGAGGGACGATTCGTGGGACATCCTGGGTTCCTCGGCAGTCGGCTGTCGAGAAGCGGTGGCCGGAGCGTCCATTGCGAAGGAGGAGGGGGGGGGGGGGGGGGGGGGGGGGGGGGGGGGGGGGCGGGCCCCCCCCCGCCCCCCCCGCCGGGAGGGATGCGGACTGATATGCAGTCCTGACTGTAGTAGGATTCTTTCGGAGGGGGAGATGGTATTCTTGGCGAATGCAACTGTCAAAAGTCAAAGATGGATATAGAATCAGGACTAGGTTGGCTGCGCAATGACTTGAAACGGCATGCTGTCTCGAGGCGGCTTCAGTCCTCTTTCGGGCATGAGAGGACACGATGGCGAGGACCCATGAATCGGAGCCGAGTCACGCAACGGTCGTGGGTTTTTGCTTTAAATGGAAGACGGCGGATACGGAAAACAGCACGGTCTTAGAAGAAGACGGTCGAAAAGGTCGGAAAGAGAGCCAGCCGTGTACGAGAGAGTTGTGAAGGAGCAAAGGGGTCGAGGAAGTCGGAAGAGAGGGCGTATTGACCAAGTTGCTTGCGGGAGAGCTGCGCGATGCTCTCTCCACGTCTCCACAGAACACTATTACGGGAGACAGACGGATACTCGGGGTTCGCGTTAGCGGCGGATGCCCTGGCAGAACACCGCAGAAGTGACCTGGACCATGCTGTGTGCGCCGTGGGATTCCGGGGGTCTTGGCCCGTTTCAGTTGTCGCATTCCTCCCAGTCGGGTCGCCAGCCGACGCATTGGGAACTGATATGCATCCCTATCTCGTCTTATCATGGTGGTCCCTTGGTGCTGGTAAACTACCGGTAAGGTACCTACCTACCTGTACGTGGTCGCACATAGTAATTAATAGTAGTATGGAGATTTCCCCAGGCTTGGTGTACACCATCCCTTTCAGCAGATGTCAGCCGTGAAGAAGCCGTGTTCATGTTGGTCTTGGTCGATCAGCCGTTCCATTACTCGTCGGTTCGTCGGTTCTGGACTTGATCAGAGCCAATGAAACACATCAGTCGGTGTCTAGGGGACGACGTGCACACGACGTGCACACGACGTGCATAGTTAAGAGACGCCGTTTGACTGACTCTCTCTCTCTGCTCGACTTTCTGCAAGGGGAGACGGATTGCAGTTTGAAGGTAAACCCTAAGCGCATTCTGTTCTAGGTATATTAATCGCCGCCTGTGGTGTAAACCCCCCCTTGTTTGCCAAGCAACAAAAACAGCTCTAACAGTGGTATCGATCCCCCTCTCTCCCCTCGACTATGTGACCATGTCTCCAAACATCCTACGGAGTACACATCACCCCCCTTGGCGCCATCTAGACGGCCAGCTGCGGCGCGACGGCAACGTCGTCGTCAATCTTCTCGACGACGCACGCCGTCCCGTACGCGCACGTCTGCGCGAACCCGCCCAGGTCCGCCGCGTCGAAGCGCAGGCAGACGATGGCGTTGCCGCCGCGCTGCTTGCACTCGCCCACCACCCGGCCCAGCGCGTCGTTGCGGCAGTTGTACAGCATCGTCGTGAACCACCGCAGCTCGCCCCCGGCCAGCGACTTGATCACCATGCCGAGGCTGGCCGCGATGTTGCGCGACCGCACCGAGAGCCCGTACACGGCGCCCAGCGTGCGCACCACCCGGTACCCGGGGATGTCGAACATTGCTTGGTAAAAGGGTTTCAGCCACCATGAGTAGAGTCGGAGATGGGCGGTGGAGGGGGCTACTCACTCGTCGTGATGACTCCGCCGGTCTCGGTGAAGCAGTGCAGGTCGGAGAGCTCGGGCGGGATGTTGGCCACGTCCTCGGACCTGACGTCGCTCCTCCTGTTCATGAAGCTCATGGTGCGAGTTACTAGGATTGCTTTGTTTGATGTGATGGTTCCTCGAAGGTGTCCAAATAATGAATACCGATTTGAGATGGTGTGCCACGACTCCAGGAAACAACGCAGAGACGAGAGTGACGACCGGCCCTTTATATGTTTATACAAACTAAGTTTGTACAAACACATGAAAGAAAAAACCCCCCAGATCAAACCCAACTCACCACTTCCAAAGCCTAATCACCTGCCCTCAAGACATTGAGGCCAGAAACCCGTGTAAGCCGGGCATCGACAGGAGCGAACCCGCAGCTCTATCGGCCCCACACGGCGTACCCTCCGAGCTTGCCATTGGCCGCTTGGGTTGGGATGAGTCGGCAGACCGTATTTCGTATCTGCATCGAAGCAGAGACACGAACGGACCCGATTCAGCTACCTACCTACTAGACCGACCGACCCGGGTTGCCTTGGCGGCCCATCATCTGCATGCTCTGCATCTGAAGCGCATTAGGGGAGAGATTATTGGTCGACGACTGTTTCCCTCCGAGATGTCCTCAGTTCCTTTGTCCCATACGACTGCCTAACAACCTACTTCCTGATCTTGAGCTGGAGACTGTCCTGTCGTAAAGTGAGGTCCCAATTCACGATGACGATGAATTGAGAGGGGTTCCTGTGCTGGGCGATCGTCACGATGTTCTGCTTTCCCCGTGCTTGTTGGTAGTTACTCTCAAGTGGCATACTCCCCTCCCATGTGACATGGACAAAGATACGATACATGTGTTTGTATCTGTATTGTATCTTATTTTCTCAATTCTCTACCTATGTCAACAACACAAGAAAGCAAGGCAGAGAGACCTTCATAATACAAGCCTACAGGTGGAACAAGAACAAAGAGATATCCACGGTAACAGCCGGTCTCTCTAAGTTACCCAGGCATGTTCCGCAACTCGGCACGTCGGGACACGGCGATATTAGCCGGTGTGCTCACTTGCCCCCGATTCGTCTGCGAGCTGTGGCGCAGGCAGACTACGTAGTCGAGGTCGGGGAGACCGGGGGTGGCCACCTCGCTTGGATCAGATACCCTCCAACCCCGAAGTCCAACTTTCTCGGAGCGTAGCCGCCGTCGCAGATCGGGCCAACAACCGACTCTCCCGGAGGTGGGGGAGGGACCTACGACGCTGGGAACTGCAGACGCGAATGGTGGACGGCGAAGAGTAGATATAATAAACATGTCGCCCTTCATTCTCCCTACCGAGAAGTCCCTCGGCCCCCGAGCAAAGAATCCCCAAACATGTTCTCCCGCGCCGCCCTCCTGCTCCTCCTCGCCCCGGCCGCCCTCGTCGCGTCCACCCCGACCTGCCACGCGGCGACCGTCCGGTGCCCCGTCGTATTCGACGGCCGCGTTCCCGCCGCCGCGACCCCGCGGGACTTTGACACGGCCTCGGGCGGCGGCTGGAACCCCTACAACCCGGGCTACGTCAAGGGCGAGGGCCTGCTGTGGTCCGACATCGTCCTGCTGCCGGCGCCGACGCCGGCGCCGTCGCGCTTCGACAGGGCCGGGGCCACGCGCCCGCTCGAGGTGACCATTTCGGACGCGAGCGTCTTCATGAACCAGCGCGGCTTCCGGCGCGCCGGCCTGCAGTTCGCGGCGGACGCCAACGTCGGCAGCCCCGCCGCCGCGGGCGTCAAGACGCTGCACTTTAGCGTGCGGCAGGACGCGGCGCGGCCGTTGAACCTGACGCACGAGTATCTCGTAGGTTTGAATTTCTTTTTTTCGTCTTTTTTTCCCTCCGTGCAGGGGGCTTCTATTGGCCGGGACCATGGGGAGGAGGGGCGTGTCTCTTGGGTCCTTGGGCGGTTCATCTTCTAAACCTTCTCTTCTCCTTATAGAACGTCTGGCATGAGACGGCGGCATACGACGCGAACCAGTTCAATTTCCAGACGGGCACCCTCATCGGCCGGGAGGGGCTGCCGAAGGACACCTTCAAGCTGCTGGACCGGAACAACAAGCTCGTCTGGTCGACGCCCATGGCGACCGACGGCTCGTGGCAGAACTTTGCCCTGACGTTGGACTTTTCCAAAAAGTAGGCCTTTCCTCCACCTTCTCTCTCTCTCTCTCTCTCTGTCTTTCGCATCTGCTCTCTTGGACGAGTCCTTCGGACTAAAAGACGCCCGCAGCACCATCCAGGTCTGGTACTCTGCCGGCGGCGCCCCGCTCGCCAGGCAGGGCGGCGCCATCCCGGCCGACCTCGCCGGGGACGGGCAGTACCAGATCGGCATCCTGAAGAAGCCGACGGGCACGAGCGACGTGGTCAACTCGGGGTATCAGTCGAGCAACCTGGACGAGGGCCAGATCTACGGAGGCATCTTCATTGAAGACAGCGCCAACGGGTGCGTGTCAACTTGAGCATCGGGAGCTTGGGGCGGGGGGGGTTCGTCTACAAGTCTATGATGTTCTTCTATATGGTGTTCTATATCTATAACCATGTCTGTGGTGACAAAAGGCGGATCCGTAATTGCCAATGCGTAATTGACGGCTTATGTACTATGTATCACGATAATGTCAAACATTTCAGTCTTCGTTGCTTGTCAACAGACTCCCCTAAGCACCTCTTGCAAGGGGTAGACTGCAAAGAGCACGCTTGAACCTCACCTCTGCACATCGACAGCCGTGAAACTCGCCCTCAAGGGCGCGACACTGATGACGCCGTTGAGCGACGCCCACAAGTCCTCGCCCTCGGGACTCTCGTCGGCCTGGCGCTTGATATCGGCGAGCTGCGGCGCCCAGCGGAACTGGTAAGTGCGCGAGGTCGCCGGCTTCTCGGGATCGGCGGGCGCAGGGCTGAACAGCCCGCCCGTGACCCAGCGGGCGTGTGCGGTGGTCGTCAGTCTCACCGGGCGGTCTGCGATGTCGGCGACCATGGGGAGGTTGACGCTGTAGACCTCGACGTCCGGGTGCCAGTCCCGGGCGAGGTCCTCGATGAGGGCGACGGCGCGGCGGCAGGCGGCCCGGATGACCTGGTCAGGCTGGACCTCCTTGCTCCCGAAGCTGAGGGCCACAGCCCTCCTGCCGCACTGCGCAGCCTCCATGGCGCCGCCGACGGTGCCGCTGCTCAAGGCGTAGACGGTGCTCGCGTTGCGGCCGTGGTTGGGGCCCGACACGACCAGGTCAAAGTCGTCGGGCTGGAAGCCGGTGTGGAACAGGCCTATCTGGGTGCAGCTGGCGGGGAGGCCGTCGACGACGAGCCAGCGGTGGGTGCGGTCGTCGGTCTCGTCGCAGGCGGGGACGGTGCACGCCTCGTCGTGGGCGGCAAAGGACGCTGGGCATCTGCTCGCGGCGGTCAAGGTCTTGCCGACGGCGTGGGCCTTGCCGATCCAAGACAGCGGACGGTCAGGAATGACAACGACTGTCGTGTGGCCAGCCTCGCCCAGGGCGTCGACCAAGGGAGCGAAGTAGGGCGAGACGGACGACGGGGGCCCGTCATCGTTGACCAGCTACGGGGTGGAAAAAGGCGCATCAGCAACGGTT
>JASUDE010000271.1:0-64456 GCA_034509685.1 Colletotrichum cereale | reverse complement strand
TATATTAATATTATTCTTCTTAATATCTTTTATACTAGTAGAGTTAGAAGCCTTAGTATTAATAGTAATTAGTATAATATATATTATATACTAAATATATTTATTACTTTTATAATATATTTTATACTTTCATATATATTAAAATCTCTTTATATTTTAAGTCTAGACTTTAATTCTAATAAATACTTCTATTAATATACCTATAGTATAAGGTATAATAGCTATTTCTACTTTCTTACATCTTATATATAGATAAAGAAAATATCTTTAAATATATAAAAATTACTTTTTAATATTAAGCTATACTTAATTATATGTAATAATGTAATATTATTACAGAAATATTACATGTAATTGTAATATTATTACAAATACATGTAATATTAAAATACGTTATTATATTACAATTACGTATTTGTATTTGTATTTATAATATGTAATATGTAATTGTAATATGTAATTGTAATGTAATATGTAATTGTAATGTAATATGTAATATTTCTTAATACTCTAATATAGACTAAGTAAGGGGCCTACTACTACTACGCTAAAGCCTAAGCGCCTATATACTAATAGGCTTATTAAGCAGCTAGTACCTATTTAGTATAAGGGAGGTAGCTAGAATAACCTTTAGGACTTCTTATTTAAGCTAAAAGGTTAGTTCTCTATCGCTAAGGAGGAATTTATATCTAATAAGTATAAGGTGTAGTTTGCTAGGTCTTACCTAGAGGGTAATACGTTACGTAAGTAAAAAAGCTCTATTACCCTTCACTATAGTAGTAACGTAAGTACTATTACCTAGGGAGTAATAAAGGCCTCGCTTTATAATAGCGTTACTAATAATAATATAAGGGCTTTTACTATAGCTATAAAGCTAGATAAAATATACTAGAAACTAAGATAAACGTATTAATAATTTATTAACTAGTATAAGGCTGTTAAGATAGAGTACTTAGACGCCTAACTAGAGAGGTAATAGGTAGTAAACGTTTTAAACTAATTACTCCCTAACCTATAAAGCTATATCCTTATATATAGACTACCTACCTCTTACTAAGAACTAGATAATATAGTAAAGAGGGTAGAGATATTAGTAAAGACCTATATAAAGATAACTACCAGGGACTAAGTAAGACTATAGGAGAGGAAGAACTAGTAGACCTCTATGTAGACCCTAGCACCTATACTAGCTGCCTCTCTAGATAAGCTGAAGACATATCGCTTAACTTTAACGCCTATAAAAGCTATATATATACCTACCTCTAAACTAGAGATTAAGTTAGAGGTAGAAAGTAACTAGTAAACCCTAGCGCGTATATAGAGGCCTCTAACCTATTATAACTATAAGAAACTAAAGTATATCTTACTAAAGTATATAAAAGAGAAGTACTATAAGTATAAGTAGTCTTACTACTTAGGTAGGTAGTGCGTACTAGCGCCTACTAGAGTTAATAGTATCTAGCTCCCCTAGGAAGAGGAACTATACTACTACTTTAAGGCGAATTTCTATATTAAGGTAGCTAGTAGATAAAGAAAGGGGAAAGCCCTAATTAACCTAGGTGCTAATAAGAACGTACTATATTAGAAGATATTATATAAAGAGACTCTACTAGAGGTATACTAAAGGAGAGGCAGCCTATTTAAGATATAGAGAGGTAAGGCACCTGACTATAGGTTAAAAGGGATAATAATAGAAGTAACTAATAATATAGATATAATAAGAGGCTAGTACTATATTTTCTAAGTAAGTAATAGATTAGCCTATAATACTATTCTAGGGATCCTTTAGAAGCAAAAGGCGTAACCTAACCTTATATAGGTAATAATTAGATAGACTTACCCCTTAGGAGAGGGCTACCTACAGCTTATCTAAGGAAGAAAGGCTATAAAGAAGGCTTAGAGAGATACTATAGTAGTACTAATATATAACCCTATAATATATTACCTATATATAGAGGGTACTAAAGGGGTACTAGAACTTCTACCTTATATTAGTAATAAAGATAACCTAAAGGAGTTTATACTTCCTAAAGAATATAAGAAGTAGGTAAATGTATTTAATATTAACTTAGTAGCTAAGCCGGTAGGAGATAAGGGCTAGTCTTACCTAATTAACCTTAAGCTAGGGATAAAGCTACCGTTTAGCCCTATCTACCCCCTAGTAGAGAAGGAGTTAGAGGAGCTAAGAAAGTATATTAAGGATATACTATAGAAGGGATAGGTTAGACCCTTAAAAAGCCTAATAGGGGCGCTAATCCTCTTTATACTTAAAAAGGGGGGTAAACTATAACTTTATATAGATTACTATAGCCTTAATAAGGTTACTATTAAGAATTAGATACTACTACAACTAATTAGGGAGATCTTTAACTAGCTAGAGGAAGCTAGGTGGTTTACTAAACTTAACCTTAAGGATGTATATTACTAGCTAAGGATTTATATAAGGGATAAGTAGAAAATAGCGTTCTATATATAATATAGCTACTCTAAATACTAGCTTATACTATTTAGGCTAGTTAACACGCTAGTAACTTTCTAGGTATATATAAATAACGCTTGAGCTAGGCTAGTAGACGTTATATATATTATATACCTTAATAATATTCTAGTATTTATAAAGAATAAGGAGAGCTATATTAAGGTAGTCTAAATAGTACTAAGCCGGTTGAATACTACTAGCCTATATACTAATCTAGAGAAGTACGTCTTTTAAAGCTAGACTATTAGGTTCTTAGGATTTATAGTTTCTCCTAAGGGTACTATAATAGAATAGAAATATATAGAGGTAATAATATAGTAGTTACTCCCTACTAGTATAAGAGATATATAGGTCTTCCTTAGGTTTATAGGGTTCTATTAGCGCTTTATTAAGAACTACTTAAAGGTATATACCCTACTTATAAACTAACTAACTATAAAGGTAGGGGGGGAGTAGGTAATAACTAAGAAGGCTTAGGAGGCTTTCTACTAGCTAAAAGTTATATTTACTTAGGCCTTTATCCTATAATACTTTAACCTAATACTACTAATATAAGTTAAAATAGACGCTTTAAACTTTATAATTAGGGTAATCCTCTACTAACTATATAAGGGATAATAGCACCTAGTAGCTTTCCTATTTTAAAAGTTAAGGGGTATAAAGCTATAATATAGTATACTAAAGGCTAAGCTGCTAGCTATTAGGGAGGCAGCTATACACTAGAGGTACTACCTACTATACACCTAGCATAAGATTATATTCTTAATAGACTACCTAGGATACTACTACCTTACTAGTAAGCCTTAGCTAAATAGCTACTAGGTAAGACTACTATAAGATTTATCCCTTTTTAACTTTAAGATAAATTACTAACTAAAGAAGAAAAATACTACTAATAGACTTTTATAATAGTTAGACTACTAACTAATAGATATAGAGGGATAGAAAGTATAAGGCGTATTCCTAGATAGTTTTCTTAATAGATTTAAGTAGAGGGTTATAGTAATTAGAAGTAGTAGGCTACTAGGTAAGTAGCTATCTACTTTAGAAGAATTAGCTATTAGCCTAGAGGAGGAGGTTATGACTACCTAGTAGAAAGATAAAGGGATCTACTTAAAGGAGTAGTAGAGACTAAGAGGTAACTAGATAGAAGAGCTAGATAGGGTTCTAAGGTATAAAGGTAGGGTTATTATTCTAGAAAGGTATATAGTAAGAATAAAAATACTTATAGTATTTTATAATAAGCCTACTAGGGGTTACCTAAAGGTAACCTATACTATTAAATAGATTACCTAGACGTTTTTCTAGAAATCACTTAAGAAGTATATTACTAAGTATATTAAGACGTATATAACTTACGAATAAATAAAACTATACTATTACTAGCTATATAGAGAACTATTACTTCTACTACTACTTAGCTAGCTATAGAAGTAGCTAACCCTTAACTTTATTACTAAGCTACTTAAGTTATAAGGGTTTACTAAAGGCACCTATAATAGCGTCTTAGTAGTAGTTAGCTAGCTTATAAAGTATATAATCTATATACTAATATAAGAGACTCTAATAGTAGACTAGCTAGTAGCCCTCTTAGTAGAAAAGGTCTTCCTATAGTTTAGTATTCTAGCTATAATAATATTAAACTAAAAATCCCTTTTTACTAGCTGTTTCTAAGTAGTAGTATACTACCTATTAGCTATTAAGAGGAAACTAAACACAGCCTACTACTCTTAAATAGATAGCTAAATAGAGTAATAAAACTAAAACCTTAAGCACTTCTTATAGGTCTTCTGCAGCCTAGAACAAGACAATTAAGTAAAATAGCTACTAATAGCTAAGTTTATTTATAATAGATCCTAGTATAGCGCTACTAGGGTAGCGCTAGTAGAAGCGCTAATAGGCTATATACTATAAAACCCTAACGACGTAAAGCTAAAAGGGCTAAAGCTAGTAGAGGTCCTAATAGTAGCTAGTAAGGTTTAATAGTTATAAAGCTAGTAGGCTACTATCTAATAGGCTTTAAAAGTATTAAATAAGAACTATAGGAAGTAGTATAATACTAAACAATCTACTATTAAGTTTAAGGTTAGGGAAAACGTTCTACTATCTATAAGGTTTATATAATAAAAGCGCCTATCTAAAAAGCTATTAAATAAGTATTTAAAGCCTTTTATAATTACCTAGGTAGTTAATAGTAGGAAAGCTTATAAACTTAACCTAGGGATAAGGTATTAGATTTATAACGTGTTTTCTCTATCTTAGCTAGAGAAGTTCTATAGGTTAATAGTAAAGCCTTAGGAGGTCTTAATTAAGAAAGAAGAGGCTAACGTCTACTAAGTTAATAAGATAGTAGTATATAAAGGTCTATAGAGAAATAAATAGTATTTAATTAAGTAGAAAGGCTATAGAGAAAAGGAGAACTCCTAGGAACTATAATAAAACGTAGTAGATAATTTATAATAAGAGTATAAATAGGGGGTTACTAAAGAGGTATAAAGGGATAGTTAAAGTAGACGTTTATATAGCTATTAGCTAGTTTAATATTATTTTTACTAGTACTAAGGCTAGGGAGTATAAGTAGCTTAAGGGGCTAGAGATCTAACGCTAGGGGGGGCTAGGGGGGTACTAGGGGGGTAGTAGTAAGGGACTAGGCGTCCTTACTACTAACTTTATCTTTATTTTTATCCTCCTCTTTATCTCCTCTACCTAATATATCTTTAGGGTAAAGACTACTATTACTAGTAGTAAAATCTAGCTTACTAGTATACTAAAAAAAGCGTATTAGTAAAAAAGAGACTACTAAAAAGGTACTAAAGAAAGGCTAAAGGTATATATAACCTAGGAGTAGGTTTAAGACTACTTTAAAAGAAGAGTAGTTTAAGCTATAATAGTACTAGTCTACTTTTAGAAAGCAGTAGTTTAAGCCTTAATAGCTATAGTAGTAACCTTAGTGGTCTTAGCTAGAGACTTAGCTGCCTTAGGCTAACGCTAGGTAGCGTTAGCGCTAGCCTTAAGGGTAGTAGCGTAACGCTAGTAGAGAAGCTACTCCTCTTCCTCTACCTTAGCCTTACGCTTAGCGTTAGGGAGCTTAGCTTAGTTAACCTAGCGCTAAAGCGCCTTCTTACTTATAACTTAGGCCTTAGTAATTTTAGCCTATAGGACGATAGGATAGAGGAGTACTAGAGGGGTAGTAGAAGGGGGGGTACGTATAGCTATATTAGAATAGGTAAGCTAGGCGTTATAGACCTAATAAAGCTTCTTAAAGAGGTAGTATAGCTTAATAGTAGCTATAGTAGTAGTATAGGTAGCTTATAGAGGATTAGTAACTACGTAATAGCTATAGGAATAGCTAGATAAAAAGAGAGAAAAATATACTAAAATATAAGTCTTACTATATATAGTAGTATAGTAAGTATACTTATTACTAGTAGCTAAAAACTATTAGGAAATAGAGCGTTAAGGGAGTACTAAGGGGGTACTAGGGGAGGAAAGGTATATAGGTAGTTTTAATATAGTAAGAGAGGTTAGCTAAGAAGGCAGCTATTATAGTTAACTTCTAGTTAGCTATCTACTAAAGGTAGTAATAATAGGGGATAGTATAAACACCCTTATCTATAGTATAGTTAGTATAGTTAGTATAGGTAGTATAAGGGTAGCTAAAGGCTAGTAGGGGAGTAGTAAAACTAAAGGGACTAAGGGGTAGAAGTAAAGGGTTAAGTAGTAGTAGTAGTATAGGTATAAATATAGTAGTAGTAATAGAGAAGCTAATACTACTACTATTAGTACTAGTACTATTATTACTACTATTACTACTTTAGTAGTAGTAGTAAAAAATAATAAAAAAGTAAAGGTATTATAAAAAAGAAAAAAAGAAAAAAAGTAAAAAAAGTAAAAAGTCTATTAGAAAGAGTTAACTCTTTTAGCTAGATAGAAGGAGGGTAGGCGTATAGGTAAGTTATAATAATAACTCCTACCTATAGAGTCTAAAAAATTTATAACTAACAATTAAAGTAAGGGATTACTAAGGGGCTACTAGCTTACCCTAAGTATAATAATACTAATATTTATAGCCCTTTTAAGAGTAATATAACTTAGGGCCTACTAACCTAGAAAAATAAAGGCATTAATAAAAGCACCTCTAAAAGGGCTATTAGTTAGGGAAGGTATAAATTAAGTAGGGTTAATAAGAGGTAGAATAGTATATATATATTAAAAGTAGATAAGGTATTCCTACTATAAAGTAGGTAGTACTACCTAAGGCCTATATCTTAAGCTAGGGGTAGTTAGATTTAGCCTTAGGGGGGGACTAGGTAACTACTAGCCTAGCTAGGTTATAAGTAAAAGGACTATAGTAAGGGTAATAAGAGATAAAATAGTAGAAATATATTAAAAGTAGATATAGTATCCCTACTATAAAGTAAGTAGCTATAGACTTAGAGAGTAGTATAGCTAGAGACCTATAACTTAAGCTAGGGGTAGCTAGACCTAGCCCTAGGGGGGGACTAGGTAACTACTAGCTTAGCTAAGCTGTAGTAGCGTAAAGGTAAGGCTGAAGGGTAGTAGCTAGCTAGGGAGATAGCTACCCCCTAGTAGTCTATTAAGCCTAGTAGAGTTCCTAGACTTCTCTAAGATATAGGGTTACGCTAACCGGCTTTCTAGGTCCTAAGAATAGGACCTTAGAGGGGGGGGATTATATTAGGTGCTAGAAGGGGGGGGGGCACTAGGGGGAAGCTAGGTGGGGCCTAGGATAGTAGTAGAATAGAATAATATTAAGCTAATAAAGGTATAAGAGAGGGTTTTTTTATAATAATCCTAGGTTAGGAGGAGGACAGATTAGAATAACAGTTATAACTAACCCCTAACCGCCTAACCGCTTACTCCTTTACTTAGTACTATACTAGCCTCTAATATATAGTAGACTAGGTTTATTACTCTAACGCTTTAGCGTGTTGTTATTCCCTTTCGGCGCGTTATTACTCTTTATTTTGTTTTCTTTCTACTTCCTTAGCGCGTTATTACTCCTCCTATTATTCTCTCTCTACTTTCTTAGCGCGTTACTACTCTCTCTTAGCGCGTTACTCTACCTCTTACAGCCGTCTTATTAGCTCTTCTATACCTATTAATCCATCTATAATACGTAGGCTTTAGTAGTACGTATTAATTTAGAACACTTTTACTATAGCCTATATATTTTAAAGTATAAGCTAATTAAAGTAGAGTTACATTACACACGTACGTATATTATAAAGGGTTACTAGCCTAAAGCCCCCTAATTAGCTAATTAACTAATACATAGACCTATACGCTTAGTATAATACTACCTATATTACTAACATTTTACACTATATAATTAATACCTTAAAAGTTAAAGCTAAGAATATAATGCTATGCTATTACTATAGAACTAAGGAATAGGTACCGCTTTAGTAAGAGAGGCCTTATCTAGTTATAATACGTAGAAATAGAGACTATTAAGTCTAGGTTAGCACCTAACCTAATAAGGCAGTTAATAAGCTATTGTTTTACTGCTACTGTTCTCCTATCTGTTTGCTTAGACCTAGCCGGTAGTCTAGTACCCTATTAATATCTACACTATAACTAAGGAAAAACAACTTAATCTTAGAACAGCTTTTCAAAGCGGCTAGACATAGGGCTGTAGTAAGAAAAGGGCTAAGCTGTTAGGCTTTAGTTATGTGTATAGTCCTCGGTTTGTTACAGTTAAAGCCGGCTTAGTAGTAATGTTTAACTATAGTAAGGGCTACACGTGTTTCTATACAATAGTTAATTATCTATAATTATTATACAAATTAAGACTAGATATAGGGTTCTCTATAATTAAAGATATACTAAGCGATATCTAGGGGGATTAACTTTATAGGGGAGGATTTATATAGCTATAAAGTAAGATATTATAGTCTATATAATAAAAGAACATAACGTTAGGGGAACTAAAAACATTTACTAAGTCGGGCTTACTAATTTCACACGTAATATATAAACTTAGTCTCTTTTTAATAGCTAGTGCGTTAAAAATAGATGAAATATTTACTTTAGACCTATAATTAATACTATTATCTATAACGTATATATATAGTAAGTCGCCTATTATAGTAAGTTACCTACTTCTACCTACTCTCTAGCTATTTATATAAATTAATTAAGCAGTATTATAGAAAATTAATTAAAACTACTTATCATCCTCTTCTTTAGAGGTCTCCTATACTACCTAACATATTTATACGTTATGTCTAGTCTTTCTATAATTACTATATTACTAACTATATAATTCACTCCCCTCTATATAAGCCCCCTCCTAACGTATATTTTTACCTCTAGTATTAACAACCCCCTTCTCTACCTAAATTACTTTAGCTTTAGCTACATTAAGTAACCCTCTAAGACGTAGTTAGGTTTTTTTAGCCCTCTAGCGCTTACTTAATACCTTATTTACTATATAAAGCCTATAGTTCTTAGCCTTAAGAAAAGCTAGTTAATATACTAACTTACTAATACTTTTAGCCTATAACTTAACTACTTTATATAAATAGATTAGTAAGCTATATTAATAATTAGTAATCCTTTTCTTAAGTAATATAAAGCTTTATATAGCGTTATATACTATAGTTAGTATCTTTAGGTCTTAGGAGCCCTAGCTACTTAGGTGTAAGTTAGATAGTGTTAGCGTCTTTAGCTTAAAGTCTAGGTAGGAAATAACTACTTTTAGGTTAAAAGGGATAAGGCTAGCCTATCTAAAACTAGCTTATATGTTTTCTTTACCTATGAAAGTAAAACAGGCTGCCTTAAAGGTAGGAAAGAAGTTATCTTTAGTAATATATATAATCTATATCTATATTATTTTCTTAATTTCTTTACTATATAACGCTTTTAGTAGACTAAAACAGCTAATATTAAGAGGCTAAAGCTTATATAATAACTAGAGAGGTATATAAAGAGTAATAATACTATGTTTTTTATAGTAATTATTAAACTAAGTAGACTTATAGCTATTATAGCTATTAAGGATTAGAAGCCGCTTAACACCCTTTATATAAGACTTTATATACTTTTTAAAATAGTATAGCTAATCTAGGCTAATCTTATTTATAGTCTATCTATTTTTACTAGGGTAGACGCGCTATTAGGGTGGGAATTAGCTATTAGTATACTATAAGAGGAGGTAATATTTACCTTTTATAATAACGTATAGAGGTAGCGCTTAGCTTTCTATATATATACTCTAAATAATAGAAACCTATTTATAATTACTAGGCTGCTTTATATAAGGCCTTCTTTAGTAATTAGAGGTTATAATAACCTTTACATATAATAGTATTCCTATTAAGAAGCCTATCTTATCAAAATTATAGATATTATTATTATAGATTCTATACTTTATAATTATATTTTATATAAGGGTAAACTAGGCCTATATAATTATAGGATCCTTAGCTAATACCCTCTAATAGTTAATTCTATATTAAAAATACGTCTTTAGTTATAGTTAACGTTATATAAAGTTCTCTAGCTATTAGGGTCTAACACACGTTACGTTACGTTTGTTAAGGAGGTAATTAGCTATATCTTATACATTATTAAGTTATAGTAGAAATCCTCAATCAATTAGGTTAATAACTCGTTTAAGAATTACTATTTCTTCTAGCTTAGTTATCTTTATTAATTTTAATTACGTTTCTTATTACAGTAGTTATCTAACGCGTTAGTTATAAAGTGTTATTTTTAAGACGTTATAGATAGAAGCAGCCTTCTATATAGATAAGTTTAGGTCTTTTTTAATAGCTTAAAGTGTAAGGAGAATGCAGCTTTTATTTGAAGTAAAACTTATTGTTATACGTAGAGTAAAGCTAAGAGGAAGAGGGAAGGTGTAGAAGGAAGGGGAAGTAGCCGACTTACTATAATAGGCGACTTACTATATATATACGTTATCTATTTGCCCTTATCCTTTTTCAATTACTTTTCTATAACCTAATGTAACGTCCTAAGTTAAAACTATGTTTAGGTTATATATACCCTTTAAAGACATCTAGTAAGTAGGTTAACGCTACCTAGTCTAGAGGCAACCGGCTTTTTTAACTAGCAACCTTAATAGTGCTTATTAATAGAAACATAGGGCTAATACAATAGCAGAGGTCAGCGTTAATCAATAAGTCACTCTACTTTACGTTTAAGAAATCCTTAAATAGCGTGGCGTCGGTTATAGTATAAAACTAAACACTATTAGTGTTTATAATATAGCCTTCGTTCTAGGCTACTAGCTGTTTTTAAGGCGCCGGTATAGGAATCTAGCTTAACTTACGCTTATAGTAGCAAGTTACAAAGTCGTCCTAAGTTTCTCTTACCTAAATATGCTTTCTATCCTAATAACAATAGGTAACTTAGGAAATAGTACTGTAGATCTTAAAGGTATAGTTTTAAAAGTGTATCTTATAGTTAAGCGGTATTTTATAGACCTTATACTTTATCTTGTTATTAGCTTTTATTTTAGATAAGTGCCCACGTTTCAAGTGTTTAGTTAGGTTACTAGATAAGTAGAACTCTTAAATAAGATTATCCACTTAAAAATCATCTAGAGAGAGGCTATAGGCCTTACTAATATATATAAAGTAGCTTCTTAGCCTCTCTGTTTTAATACTAGTATAGATAGATAGCGTAGTAAGATTAAGGGGGCTAATTTCTATACTATTAGATAGCGTTTTAGAGGCTAAGTCCTTTAATAAAGGCTAAGGCCTACATATAGTATATCCTTCCTAGATAAAATAGTACTTAGATACTATATTAATAGCGTTATCTCTCCTTTAGTACTAGTCTTTAAGTATAACGATAAGTAGAGCTATAAGTACTATAAGTAAGCGCTTTTATACTAGTCCCTATAGACAGTAGGTATCTACTACTATAGGCTTAATAAAAATATCGCCTTATAATTAGCACTTAATGTTATTAACCGCCTAGTTGTTAGCCTATTTGTATGTAATACTCTACTTAAGCTCTCTCCTAAGTCTCTACTTTTTACTAGTAATTTCTTATCTAGTATTCTTATACGCCCTAAAGCGTTAAGGTAGTTATTAGAGAGCTGTTATTAATCTTTAGATTATAGGATAAGTAGTAATAGATATAGATTACTCCTACGTAAGGTCGGTTAGCTAACGCTTACTAATAGAGTAGCTAACACTACTAGACTACTTAATTAGCGCCTGTTATAGGTTTTAGCCCTAGAGGATACCCTAAAGGTCGGCGCTAATTTCACGTTTAAGATAGTAATGTTAAAAAGAGTAGGAGCTAGTATAGCCTAAAACAAGGTTCTAAAGTACCTTACTAATATTAGCTATAGCTAGGGGTTAGTATTACTTACTAAGGGAGAGGGGGGGTAGAAATTAAACCGCTTTAATTAAATCTATTTACTACGTTATAGTATAAACTGTAAAGTATAGTGGAGTATTTTAACCTAAGAAGCTTCCTAATTCTCTTAAACTAGGCCCCTATTATAGCTTTAGAAATAGGCTTGTTGGGGTATAGTATATAAGCTATGCCTATTAAAATAGTACGATGGAAAATATAGGTGTTATTTAAGTCCTCCTATAGTAGTAAAGGCAGCTTAAGCTCACTAGGGTAAATATTAAGCTTTTTTAGCTAATTTAGTAAGGTAAGGCTAGGTGTATAAAATGCCTAGTAGTAAAAGAGGATACTAAGAAGAAATATTTATAGGCTAAGCAGTAAGGAGGGATTAAACATAGTTTTAAGGATTAGGTAGGTATTCCTAGAAACACGTTAGCTTATTATGTTACTTTTAGAATACTAGTACTAGATCTATACTAAGCTTTAGCACTAAGGTATTCCTTTATAAACTTTAGAGTGAATTAAATAAGAAGCTTATATAGACTACCTTCTAGATCTCTAACTAGAACGACGCTTATATCCCTAAAACGAAGCCTTATAATAGCTTTCTAGTAAGTACTAGCTAGAGTAACTAATAGGATGAAAAGTATAGTAAGAAGGTATACTTCTCCTACTTTAAACATCTTCTGTATTATACTTAGCGTTTCTTTAATATACAACATCAGTTAGTTAATTATTATAATATAGTTTGCTTACGCCTAATTATTTAGGCTATACTTCTTAGCTAGTCTTTTAATAACCTAATCCGTTAGTAAAAGTAGTATGTAGATTTAAAAGGCCTATATATCTTACGTATACTACAGCCTAACTTAGAGGCTATTCTCTTACCTATAGCCCTCTTAAACACAAGCCTAAAGATCTTCTAGTATATTTCTAAAGATTCTTTCTTCTTAATACTACTCCTCTTCCTCTTATCTTTACTAACTTTCTAGCTAAGGTACTAATTAAAGAAGTTATAGAGAATTCTAACCGATAGCGTTTTATAGTATTATTAATGGTTACAATTAAGGACCTTATAATATCTATATTTAGGGTGTTAGCTAGTAGCTATATTAAGTTAAACTTATATTATCCTTATAAGCGCTACTACTTCTTAATATTATCTGGTAATACTATTATTAAAGGACTATAATCTTAATATTTAAATTTGCTTTTATTTATGTCCTCTACCGTCTTTTACTAGTACTTAGGTAGTTAGATATTCCTACTAAACAGCTTACTTAGGTCTTTAACGTTAAGTTTAGTATTAAGGTCTTTAGTATCTATTACCTTAGTATCTAAGCTGTCTTTATCTTTGTTTACGTTAAAGATATCCTTATCTATATTAGAGGTGTTCTTACTAGTATTATTATTACTAGGTAAAAAGGAATCGTTAAAGTTATAGGCGTCTATATAATAACACTTATAAAGTCTCCTTTAGTAAGACATTATATTAGAAATATAAGGAAAACGACGAAGCAGCCGTAAGTAGTTTAGCTAACTTAAATGTAAGCTAGGCTATGTTATTAGAGATCTAGTTAGGATCAAAATCTAATAGTATAGTAAGCTAAATACGCTTACTACTAAGTAGTTAGAACTAGAGGTAGGTTACTAATCTTATGCCTTTTAGGAGCTTATAGACATCTCTAAGGTAAGGTGGGTTTTTAGTATTAGAATTAGTCTAAAGGTAAACCGTTTAATTTAGTAACTTAAGATAGTTAGCTATAATATTTAGATAAACTGTGGTTTTAGTAGAAGCCTCTCTATTAAAGGTAATAATAAGATAAAAGAGGACTAATACTTATAAAAAATATTAGACGTGTAGTTTAAATTGCGTATAGATAATTTTAGGCGGTCGTCCTTAATCTTTACGTACCGTAATAACTTCGTTAATAGAGAAGATTAGATTTTTAAACAGTATGTTATATATAATTCTATTTAACCTTCTAGACTTACACGTAGACGTAACTAATAGGAACTAGGAGAGGGGTTAATACTTACTACTATAATACTATTGATTTTTTCTCCTCTTTATAGTAAGCCCTTTACATAATTATTATAGATAAAACGCGTTTAGTAAGATACTAATTCTACTTATAATACATTAGTGGCTCTTATATAAGAAGTAGAATAACTAGGGCAATAGGTAATAGATCTACAGATAGTTCTAATAGAGACCTAGTCCTACTTATAATATATTAATTGCTTTTATAAGTAGTAGAATAACTAAGGCGATAGGCAATAGATCTACAGATAGTTCTAATAGAGACCTAATCCTACTTATAGCTATTTAGTATTAGAGTAGTAAATTAACCAAGACGCCAAGGGTAAGTTTATTTATATAGAGCGCGTATAAAAGGTAGAGGAGGTAAGTAAGAGACAATATAGATAGAGTTAGGGATAATAATATAGTAGGCCTAAAGAGGAGGGTGTTAAATTTAAGGCAAACAACAGCTACCTAAGGATAGCGTAACGTAGCAGTAAGTTATTCCATAAATAGAATCTATTAGTAAGAATATAATTAATTAGTTAGCTTTAGTAAGGCTAAAGCGCTATAGACCTACATAGTACAGCCTACCTTACCTAAAGCGCTAGCGCTTAGCAGAAGTAATAGATCTAAAAAAGGCTTACCCTAGTAGGGTTAGAAAAAGTCCGACTTAAGTAAGACTTAAGTTAGGTTATTACGTAATAAGTTAAGTTAGACTAGGACTTAACTAGCCTAGTTAAGTTGGACTTACTTATATAGTATATAATTATATAATATCCAGCTATAATAGCGTTATAAGCTACTATTAGTCTATATAGTAGATACTACTAAAGGTCTTAGAACAGTAGATATATATATCTTTACGTACGTACTATATATATAGCTTGCCTTCTTATAGGTTTCCCCTAGGAGAAGGTTAACCTTAAGAATATATCTATTTATTACGTCTCTTTACGTTACTACTATATTACTACACTATAGCTCCTATAGCCCCTTTTCCATATTAGATCTAGAATAGCTACTAGGAGGGCTGTGTTATAAATATACTTTTTCTTAATACTCTAAATACTATTAGTTTAGTCCTAGTCTAACTAGACTTATTATATAATAAGTTAAGTTAGTACGTAACTAGTTTAAGTCTAGTAAACTAGGACTAAACTAGACTTAGACTTATAACTACTAGTTTTTTTCTAACCCTACTTATTAGAGAGGAACTATTATAACGCACTAAGTATAGCCTTATCTATGGTAGTTCTATAATTATTTTAATACTAATAAGGATCCCTATTAAGAAGCTTATTAGTGTAGTGTACGTTATTAGTTAAAATGTTTAAGGAATTACTAATGCAGCAGCCTAAAACTATAAATAGTGTACCTAACTACCCTATAAACTTAGCGGTATGTAATAACATAGTAGTATTGTTTTAACTACTCCTTACTAGTAGTAATATACCTCTTAAGCTTAGAAAGGCTATAGCTAAGCTGTCTAAATACATACTATATAGACGCTAGCTATAGGGGTAAGCTAGCTATTACCTATAACGTAATATCCTAAACATTATATTACGCTTTATAACCTATAACTATAATAGGGGTAACTATAATAACCTCTATATAAAATACTAATAATATTTAATACCTACTATCCCCTTACTAATATACTAGTTACTTAGCCTATTAACCTTAATAGAAGGGTTCTATATAGGACTGAAGACCTAGAATTAAGGGCGACGTTATAGCCTAGCCTTCGTTTTATAATACATACTTACTATAATCCTTCCTAAGTATATAGAGTCTATATAATTAATATACTTATAAAAGCTAATAGATAGGCTAGTGTAAAGGGCTAGCTTTATAGCGTATTTAACTAGTAAAGTGCCTCTATTACTATTTACTTTTAACTTAGGAAGGGAAGAGGAAAATAGGAAAATCCTATTATATTAGTCTACGTAGTATAGGGGGGAGCGCTAGTAGGGCGCTAGTAGGGCGCTAGTAGGGCGTAGTTACTTAGGTAAAGCCTAGGCTAATATACTAGGTACTAGCCTATAATATTACTCCCTCTCTTTATCTTACTAGTAGACCTAATAGGTATAAGCTAGGTCTCTATTATTATCTATAATATTACTATATTCTACCTTATACTTATTAAGCGCTATAAGCTTTATAATAGCGTTAATTAGTTTCTAAAAGAGGTTTCTATATCCTTTTTAATATACTAATACCTCTTTAGTTCTTCTCCACTTTATAACCTTTTATCTTACTACTAATATATATTTAACTTAGTACTACTTTTTACTATCTACCTTAATTACTAGTAGTAGCTAATTATCTATCTAAGTCTAGCTAGAAAGTAAGTCCTCTACTACCCTCTATAGTAAGTCTATATAGAAGTATAGGTATATACACCTAAGGATATTAAGTTTAATAACGTATAGTAAAATAATCCTAGTAACCTTATACTTATAATGTAACTAAGATAACTTCTTACTTAGTCTTAGTGTTATATAGTTTACTATAGAAAGCTAAACCTTATTACCTACTTAGTATTACTTTACTAAGCTATACTTCCTATTTATAGTTTCTTTAGCTTTATATTACACTACTACTATAGTAGCCTAGATAAATTCTATTACTTCTTTTAATTAGTAGACTACCTATTTAGCTACTTTTAACTTACTATCTATAGGAGGTAGTCTTTCTTCCTTTCTAACTAGTAGTAGGTTAATATAGTAACTATAGTTTAAAAAGAAAAGGGATGATTTAGTAGTACTACTAACTCTATTATGAATTACTAGCTATATATTAGGTAGTAGCTTCCTTTAATCTTCTTATATATAGTATATATAGGCCTTAAGTATTACTTAGATCTCTTAGTTAAATCTTTTTATACTACTATTAGTCTAAAGAAAGTAGGTAGTACTAAAGAGCTACTTTACCCCTATAAGTTTATAAAACTATTTCTAGAAGCAGCTTACTTAGTTTATTCCCTTATTACTTACTATAGATTTTAGTATACTATAGAATTAGTAGTAGCTAGTAATAAACCGCTAGGTATATACCTTTACTTCTATTATAGTTATCTCCTTTAGTGTTATAGACTTTCCTAGCTTATTTACTATTACCTATATATATTTAGCTTTTATTCCTACTACTAAGAGAAGGTTAGTCATAAAGTCTATTAATAGTTTACTTCTTAGCTAAAAGGGTACTAAGAGAGGCTTAAGGAGCCCCCTCTTTACTTACTACTAAATATATATTCCTCTATAGATATTATAATTCCTATAGAATCTTCTTACGTTATAAGACTATTTTAGCTAAAAGAACTTCTTAGATATAATCTCTAGGGTACTATTCCTCTTTAGGTAACCTATTAGTTTAGAGTTATAGTAGCCCTAGATAATTCAGGTCTAAAGTTTATTTAGTAGCTTATTAGCTTTCTCTCCTCTAGGTACCTATAGTTAGTCTTAGACGGTTAGGCGCCTATAGTTACTAAGGGTACACTTAGTAATTTATACCTTAAGGTAAAGGTCTAGTAGGAAGCTCTTTAGCTAGTTTTATACTACTAAATATACTTACTAATATATAGTGTTTTTTACTATAGTTATTTCCTATAGGTATTATAACTTATTATTCCTACTAAACACTATAGTTAGGGGTAGGTAGTTATCTTTTAGCTTAACGCACTATACTTAGGGGCCTCTAGCTAGGATTCCCTATAGGAGTATATAGTCTAGAATAACTTAAATTACTTCACCTCTTTTTCTCTTATTATTTTACCTAAAGGGTACGTCTTATTCCCTACCTAATAGTACGTTAGGAACTACTATATCCTTAACTAGTTAGTATTCTAAGTAGAAGTTATACTAGGCTAGCTCTTCTACCTAGTAGCTCTACCTCTCTATTAGGCACTACTTCTTTATAAAGTATTCTAAGCCCTTATAGTCTATAAGGATCCTAAAGGTCTTTACGCTTTATAACTCTACTTATTAGGCTCTAAGATAATATAGTACTACTAGAAGCTTCTTATTATAAATAGGGTAGTTATACTTTACTAAAGATAGTTTCTAGAAGTAAAAGGCTACTAGGTAACCTTTACCCTCTTCATTATTCTATATTAAAGTACCCCCTAAGGTAAACCCTAAGTAGTTAGTCTTAACTATTATATTAGCCTCTAGGTTAAACCTATAAAGCACTAGCTCTAGGGTAAAGAGTTTTTTTAACTATTAGAATACTACCTCTCTATCTCCTCCCTATCTAAAAGGAGTCTCTTTTCCTATTAGTTAAGTAAGTAGTGTAATATAGTAGTAGTTTATAAATCTAAAGAAGCTATAGATTCCCTTTATAAACCTAAGGGGTAGCTACTCCTTAATAGCTTGTAATTTCTCTAGGTTATAGGAGATCCCCTTTTTAGCTATAATAATAAAGCCTACGTATTTTACCTTCTTTATAGTAAACTTACACTTAGTAAGGTCTAGGTATAAACTTACTACTATAAGTACTTTTAGGACTTACTACACCTTAGCCTTATAGTCTTCCTCTATACTATTAGAGTAAATAAGGATATTATTTATATAGGCTATTATAAAGTCGTTTAAAAACTACTATAGTGTACTATTAATATACTATTGGAATAAAGTAGAAGTACTAGTAAGCCTAAAGAGGTATACTATCTATTTAAAGAGTCTATATTTAGTTTAAAACGCTATCTTTTCTTTATCTCCCTTATAGATTCTTATCTTATAAAACGCTACTACTACATTAAGTTTTATATACTACTTAGTAGCCCTTACACACCTTAGCGTTTCTAATATAAAGAGAAGTAGGTAGTAGTCTTTTTAGGTAATAGCGTTAAGGGCTTTATAGTTAATATAGAGTTATATTCCCTCTCTTAGCTTCTTAATAAAAGAGTACTAGAGTAGTAGTAGTTAAGCTACTAGCCCTAATAAACTCTTTATCTAATAGATCCTCTAAGGTCTTCTTTAAGACTAAAAGCGTCTCTTATAATATACTATAACTAAGAATAAAAGAAGCTTATATATAAAAATATATATACTTTAGTGTATATATCTCTGTAGAGAGAAGAGATATAAGAATATGGTGTTTATATTTAGAATCCTTATAATTTTAGCTATAAAATGGTGTATCTCTTGCCTGTATACCTTGTATACAAGGATTTACAGACATACTAGTCTATATACAGACTAGTATAGCAACCTAGGACTCCAGCCCTCTATACCTAGGACTTCAGCCCTTCATACTAGCGAAATACACTAGACTATAAGCGTATTTATCATATGTTAACATGTGATAATAATCTAGGAGCATTCTAGGCTAGCCCTTTATACCTAGGACTTCAGCCCTTCATACTAGCTAAATACACTAGACTATAAGCGTATTTATCACTTGTTAACATGTGATAAATATCCATTAATAATCTAGGATTCTATCCCTTAGGCAAAAGTATAAATAAAGGGAATTCTCCCCTATCTTAGACTTAGGTAGACTAAGGGTTCTAAGTCCTTAATAATATATATATAGATCTTCTAAATATAACCACTAATCTTTAGGTATATTACTACTACTTCTTTAGTATAGATAATTAGTTAGTCTTCTTTTATATAACGTATATATATAGTAGGTAATATATTATAGTAAGTAATATATATTTTCCTACCCTCTAGCTATTTATATAAGTTAATTAGGAAGTATTATACAAAATTAAATAAAACTACTTATTATCCTCTTCTTTAGAGGTCTTCTAAACTACCTAATATATTTATACGTTATATCTAGTCTTTCTATAATTACTATATTATTAACTGCATATTTCACCCCCCTCTATATAAGCCCCCTCCAAACGCGTATTTTTACCTCTAGTATTAACAACCCCCTTCTCTACCTAGATTACCTCTACTTTAGCTACATTAAGGGACCCTTTAAGATATAATTAGGTTTTTTTAGCCCTCTAACGCTTACTTAGTATCTTATTTACTATATAAAGCCTATAGTACCTAGCTTTAATAAGAGCTAGTTTATATACTAACTTACTAATACCTTTAGCCTATAAGTTAACTACTTTATATAAATAGATTAGTAAGCTATGTTAATAACTAGTAATCCTTTTCTTAAGTAATATAGAGCTTTATATAGCGTTATATACTATAGTTAGTGTCTTTAGGTCCCAGGAGCCCTAGCTGCTTAGGCGTAAGTTAGATAGTGTTAGCGTCTTTAGCTTAAAATCTAGGTAGAAAATAACTATTTCTAGGTTAAAAGGGATAAGGCTAGCCTATTTAAAACCAGCTTATACGTTTTTTTTACCTATTAAAGTAAAAAAGGCTGCCTTAAAGGTAGGAAAGAAGTTATCCTTAGTAATATATATAATCTATATCTATATTATTTTCTTAATTTCCTTACTATATAACGCCTTTAGTAGACTAAAACAGCTAATATTAAGAGGCTAAAGCTTATATAATAAATAGGGAGGTATATGAAGAGTAATAATATTATGTTTTTTATAGTGATTATTGAACTTAGTAGACTTATAGCTATTATAGCTATTAAGGATTAGGAGCTACTTAACACCCTTTATATAAGACTGTATATACTTTTTAAAATGCTATAGCTAATCTAAGCTAATCTTATTTATAGTCTATCTATTTTTACTAGAGTAGACACGCTATTAGGGTAGGAATTAGCTATTAGTATACTATAAGAGGAGGTAATATTTACCTTTTATAATAATATATAGAGGTAGCGCCTAGCTATCTATATATACGCCTTAAATAATAGAAACCTATTTATAATTCCTAGGCTGCTTTATATAAGGCCTTCTTTAGTAATTAGAGGTTATAATAACCTTTACGTATAATAGTATTTCTATTAAGAAGCCTATCTTATTAAAATTATAAATATTATTATTATAGATTCTATACTTTATAATTATGTTTTATATAAGGGTAAACTAGGCCTATATAATTATAGGATCCTTAGCTAATGCCCTCTAATAGTTGATTCTACGTTAAAAACGCATCTTTAGTTATAGTTAACGTCGTATGAAGTTCTCTGCTTATTAGGGTCTAACACGCGTCGCGTCGCGTTCGTTAAGGAGGTAATGAACTATATCTTATACGTCGTTAAGTTACAGTAGAAATCCCCAATCGATTAGGTTAATAACTTATTTAAGAATTACTATTTCTTTTAGCTTATTTATTTTTATTAATTTTAATTACGTTTCTTATTATAGTAGTTATCTAGTGCGTTAGTAGTAGAGTATTACTTTAGGGATATTATAGATAGAAGTAGTCTTTTATATAGATAGGTTTAGGTCTTTTTTAGTAGCTTTAAGTGTAAGGAGAATATAGCTTTTATTTAAAGTAAAACTTATAGTTATATATAGAGAAGAGTAGTTATAAAAGGGAAGAGTAAAGAATTAGGAGGACGTGTGTTACTTACTATAATGCGTTACTTACTATATATATACGTTACGTATAAATAGGTTTTTTTACTTAGTCTATATATAGTAGGTAGAGGTTATAGGCTAGCTTCTTATTTACTATTTTATAAATATTAAAGCTATAGTTAACTAAGAGGTAGGTTAAATATCTCTTATTAATTTATACCTATATAGTAGCTAATCCTCTAATAGTAAGTAAAGCTTCCTATAGCTAAGCCTATTCTTTAACCTCTTTCTTTATTACCTCTAGGACCTAATTTTATCCTTAAGCTACTTTTTTCCTAACTTCTTACTTTTAGAAGTGGTAAAGCTAGTAGCTATTTAGTCTTTAGACTTACTTTCCTCTAGAGAGGTCTTTTTAACTCTTATAACTTTAGTAGGTTTAGCTACTTTCTCCTTCTTATAAAGCTTAGTATAATAGTTTAAAGCTATATAGCTAATTTTACTATACTTAAAATATTCTTAGTAGTTAGGGCGTTTATTAATCTCTAAGCTACTAGACCTAGTGTAAGTATAGCTCCCCTATGTCTTAAGGCTGCTTATAGCTACTACCTAAACTAACCCTATTATAAGGGTGTTTCTATTTTTATCCTTTAGTAGGCCCTAAGGGGCCTACTAGTATTACTTTATATAGGGAGCTAGCTTTACTTTTTTTATCTTCTAGGTAATTTCTTATACTTAAGATAGCTACCTTATATAGTTATATAGTAGTAAGTAAACTATAACTAGGTATTCCTTTAATCTTTAGTTAAGTGCTAATTTAAGAAGAGATATTTAGACTACTATAGGCTACTAGTTCCCCTCTACTTTAGCTAATATTTACTTAAACTTTAGAAGAAACGTTAATAGGCTTTTATTATCTTTCTAATATAGTGTGTATATAGAGGTAGTAGTATATAGTTAGGTATTAGGGTTAAGGTACGTTTAGTTAAGGTATATAAGGAAATCTTTAGGTTTTTAGTAACTATTATTTCTTCTAGCTATATAGAAGGTAGTAACTACTTACTAAAGACTAAAGTCTAGGTATAAATTAATTAGGTATTATGATTCTTAGTGTAAAGAGTAAAAAGATTAGTCTATATTAATCTTATTTTTTATCTACTAAGCCTATACTATATACTTTTATTATTTACTATTAAACTTTAGTAGAGAGGGTAGAGGCTTCTATTTAGGTCTATTACTAAGTTCTTTACTAGGTATTACTAGAGGGGTACTACCTCCTAGTATAGTTAACCCTATAGTCTCTACTGCTTTTATTTAGTATTACTTTAGCTTTATAGTAAGCTAGGTAATCCTATTTTAGAGGGGCCTCATAGCTTTATTTAGTAACTACTATAGTTAGGCTTCTATTATTTTATTAGCTATTATTAAGCTAGTGGGGAGTAGCGCTTAACCTAGTGTTATTCTTTATAAGTAAAGTTAAAAGTATATAAAGGGCTGGCTTTATAGTGTGTTTAACTAGTAAAGTACCTCTATTACTGTTTACTTTTAACTTAGGAAGGGAAGAGGAAAAAAGGAAAATCCTGTTATGTTAGTCTGCGTAGTATAGGGGGGAGCGCCGGTAGGGCGCCGGTAGGGCGCCGGTAGGACGTGGTTGCCTAGGCAAAGCCCAGGCCAACATACCGGGCACTGGCCCGTAACAGATAGAAAGAACCCTAAGTTTAACTATTAGCTTTTCTAAATCACCACTAGACTTAAGAATAACGTCTACTAGAGTAGTAACTACTGCTTTAAGTACGTCTATAGTAGAGTTAGTAGATAAGCTGCTAACCTTACGTACCCTATAATTAGTAGCCTAGACCCCTTAGTAACTATAGCTAAGGACCTCTTAACGGAGCTCTAGTTAGTCTATATTAGCCTAATAAAGGTTAATAACGCTAAGTAGAAGCTAGACGCGCTTATAGTGTCTTTTAAAGACGTCTATTAGAAGCGTACTAAGTTTATAAAATACACCTAGGTTAGCTAACTCCCTTAGACTTAGTAGAAGCGTTATTTCTATAATAAGCTCCCTATTAGCCTTTATAACGCTATAGTCTAATAGTATCTAGACTCCTTAATTACCTTCTAGTAATACGCTAAATACGCTATTAAAGTTGCGCACGCTATAGAGCCTACTGCTGCCTAAAGTAATAATCTTAATGTAGCTACTAAGACTAGCACCTCTAGTTACACCCCCTTATCGTTAGCGCCTAGCACTCAGCTGGCTAAGGCCACCCCCCGCCCTAGTTAGTAGAGAGACTATATCCCTACCGCCCTATACTAGCGCCTAAAGGACTAAAACGCCTGCTTTAGGTGTAAAGCGATAGATTATAGTGCCTATAACTACCCCTATAAGCCTAAGGCTGTAATTAGTAAGATAGAGGTTACTAAGGTAGAGGAAGACCTTACTACTAAATTAGAAAACTAAGACCCCTAGTAAAATAGACCTCCCTACTAGGGACTAGTATAAAGGATAGACGCCTAGAACTTAGTTTAGTAAATCTACAGGATCTTATTAGGGGAAGCCCCCTAGAGACAGAGCTTATTATAGTATTTAAACTAAGAATAAAAGAAGCTTATATATAAAAATATATATACTTTAGTGTATATATCTCTATAGAGAGGAGAGATATAAGAATATGGTTTTTATATTTAGAATCCTTATATTTTTAGCTATAAAATGGTGTATCTTTTGCCTGTATACCTTGTATATAAGGATTTACAGATATACTAGTCTATATACAGACTAGTATAGCAACCTAGGACTCTAGCACTTTATACCTAGGACTTTAGCCCTTTATACCTAGGACTTCAGCCCTTTATACTAGCTAAATACACTAGACTATAAGCGTATTTATCACATGTTAACATGTGATAAATATCTATTAATAATCTAGGAGTATTTTAGGCTAGCCCTTTATACCTAGGACTTTAGCCCTTTATACTAGCTAAATACACTAGACTATAAGCGTATTTATCACATGTTAACATATGATAAATATCTATTAATAATCTAGGATTCTATCCCTTAGGCAAAGTATAAATAAAGGGAATTTTCCCCTACTTTAGACTTAAGATTTAGATCTTTATGCATCTTACAATACAACAACCTTTCTGCCTATATCCTTATCTTATCCTTATCTAAGATATCCTATCTTATCTACTGCCCTATTCTAAGTTTTAATAGATATAGTATCTAACTATAAGCACTCCTTAATACAGAAGCAAATAGTTACGCCTTTATAAACCACTAAGTAACCCTACTACTAGAGAAATTCTACGCAGCCCCCTACTACTACTTACCACGCCTTATACTAGTAGTAGGGTTTAATAGTAAACGATTAGACGATATATAGGTAGTATAGATAGTTAATATATATATTAACTACTAATACCTACTATATACCCTACTACTCTAGCTTAATACTAGACAGTATAACCTAATCCTAGGCTAGAAATAGTTTAAGTTCTATAGAGTAAACCCTAACGTGCGCTATTAAAGGTTGCTATAGCCTATAGACACCCCCCCTTAACTAATCCTAGCCACTATTATAAGAGAAATAGAGGATCTATACGCCCCTAAGGAAATTAATATATAATACTAAATTAATACTAAAAGATAACAGGCTGTCTTTAAAATTAACTACTAATAGTACTAGTAAAAGATAGATAACTATAGACCTTAGAAGCTAGTACGGATATTAACCTACTAAACCTAATAGATAAACACTAAAGATAACCTCTATAAAATGTAACGCGCCCTAGAGGGCTAGACTCCTTAACTAGTCCCCTAAGACACTAGGACTAGCTAGAGAGCCTAGTCTAGGCACCTTATAACCCTATAGGAAACTAACTACTTTGCCTTTATTAACGCTATCTCCTTTAAGACTAACCTCTATTAGGGAGACGTAGAGCTAGGCTTTATCTCCCTATATAAACTTAATAGGATTATTAAGGCTAAAAAGGATAAAGCCTAACGTAAGATAGACCCTCTAGAGGATAATAAGTAGACTACTTATAACCTTATTACTAGTAGGCTGCCTATATACCTCAATAGTTTTTATAACGTCTTTAGTAAAGCAGCTAGTAATAAGCTAGCTCCTTACTATACTTATAACTATAAGATTAAACTTAAGGAAGGGGGTAAAGAGAAGCTTACCTACTACCCCCTCTATAAATAATCCCTCCTAGAGCTAGAGGCTACCTAGGAGTACCTACTAGAAAACCTATAGAAGGGCTTTATTAAGCCTAGAAACATACCTTAGGCCTCCCTTACGCTATTTATATAGAAGGCTAACAGTAGCCTTTATTTCTATATTAACTTCTAAAAGCTTAACAAGCTTACTAAGAAAGACTACTACCTACTACCCCTTATTAATAAGACTTTAGCCTATATTAGTTAAGCTAAGATCTTGTAACGGTCCAAGGCGAGGTGTATTGCAACCAGCTATGGCGACTACGTACGAGTATCCTCAGATAAGGAATAGAAAGGAAAACTATGAATCTCCACCCTGCTGCTGGCCTGATCAGGGCCATGCCGCACTGGCCATCGGATCGTCGGCATCGTGGGTTCCGTGGTGGGCCTGATCAGGGGCGGCTCATGGCCGCGATATCCAGCAAGGCCTGATACGGGCCTAGCCCGTTACAGATCTTTATAAAGCTTAATATTTAGTACGCTTTTTACTAGATCTATATCTACTTAGACTTTAAGGATTTAACTACTTTCTATACCTAATATAAAGCCCATAAGTATAAGGTCCTACCTTTTAGCCTTTATAACAGCCTTACAACCTATTAATAATATATAAATAACGTCTTAATAGAATACCTAGATAAATTCTATACTACTTATATAAATAATATTCTTATCTTTTTAAAAGACCCTCTATAGTACTAGGAGTATATATAGAAGGTTCTAAAGTAGTTAAGGAAAGCTAGCCTTTAGGCTAATATTAAGAAGTATAAGTTTAGTATAACTACTATAAGATTTCTAGGCTTTATTATCTCTACTAATAGAATCTACTCTAACTTAGAAAAAGTAGTAGTAGTAAATAGCTAGGAGGCCTTTACTATAGTTAAAGGCGTATAGTTATTTTATAGGTTTTATAACTTCTATAGATAATTTATATAGGACTATAGTTAGGTAGCCTAGCTACTAACTAGGCTAACTACTAAGGACTACCCCTACGTCTTTAGCCCTAACTATAAGGCTGCCTTTATAGCCCTTAAATAGGCTATAGTTAGTGCCTTAGTACTATACTATTTCTACCTTAAATAGCTAACCTATTTAGAAACTAATTCCTTAGACTTTATTTATATAAAAGCCTTACTTTAGTAATAAGAGGATAGTACCTAGCACCTTATTACCTTCTATTTTAAAACTATAAATAGTATAAAACTTAACTATACTATTTATAATAAGAAGCTTTTAGTAGTAGTATTAGCCCTAAAAGAATAGCGCTTAGATTTAATTAGCTACTACTAGAAATTTAAAGTTATTACTAACTACTAGTCTCTACTATACTTTATAACTAAGTAACTACTAAACGCCTACTAGGCCTACTAGGCTAGGACTATAGTAGACTTTAACTTCTAGATTTAGTATTAGCTAGGGAAAAAAAATATACTAGCTAACGCCCTCTCCTAGAAGCATAAGGACCTTTAAACCTAAAAGGCCTTAAAAGAGCCTAACTATACCTAAGTCCTACTTCCCTTACCCCTCCTATCCCTAGAGATAGTTACTAAGCTTCAATAACTACTACAGACGGCTGTAGAGGCAGCCCTAAAGACTAGGCTGATAGCTAAGGTAGGCACCCTCTCTCCTAAGGACGAAATCTAGAGATACCTCTTAGTAGAGAGAGTGCTTTATCTAAACTATAACCCTAACACCTTGTCTCTAGCCCTAGAGTGTACCCTTACCTAATAAGGTAAGAAACGCTAGAAGGTCTAAACTAATAGCCTACTAACTAAAGATAATAAGTTAGTAGTACTAAAAGAGGAGAACCTCTATACTAATATTATCTAAGAGGTTTATAATTAAAAGCTACTTACCTACCTAAGGTAAAATAAGACACTTAAAATAATTAAAGAGAGGTACTACTAGCTAGGCCTTATAGCTAACGTTAAACGCTATGTCTATAACTACTATATATACTACTAGAGTTAGAAGCCTTATAATAAACTACTAGGGGAACTAAGGCCTCTCTCTATTTTAGACTACCTATAGTAGTATATTACTACTAATTTTATAGCCTACCTAAGAGACTATAAAGGATACAATACTATTTAGGTAGTAGTTAACTAACTAGGTAAGAGAGGAGTGTCTATCTCCTACTATAAAACGACTACCGCTAGGGATATAGCTAATATATTTTATAAATAGGTTCTACTAATCTATAGGCTACTAAAGACTATTACCTCTAACTATAGTCCTTAATTTATATTTAATTTCTAGAATAAACTCTACTAGATCTATAGAGTTAAGATTTAACTTTTAACTACTAACTACCTTTAGACTAATAGTTAGATAGAGGCCCTTAATTAATATATTACCTAGTAACTCTACCCCTTAATAAACTAGTATTAAGACGGTTAGAGTAATATACTACTAGTAGTTAACTTTACCTACGCTACGCTACCTAGTAAAATAACTAGGCTGTCTCTTTATAAGGTTAAATTTAGAAGACTACCCTAGTTAAGTTTTAACTAGGACTACTACACTTAATAGTTCTTATCTACCTATAAGAAGCTTAACTATACTAACGCCTAACAGCTTACCTACTGTATCTATAAGTACTAGAGAATCGCCTAAGGGAATATAAAGGCTACTTAAGCCTACTATTAGTAATACACTAATAGGTACTACTACCTTAATAACCTTATAGTAGAGGATAAAGTCTTTATTAACGTCTCTTACTAAAAGCGTAATAACCCTAATAAACTTTAGAACCCCTAGGTAGGCCTATAGACTATTATAGAGGCAGGACTAAAAGGAACCTAGAAGGTCTGTTGTAACGGTCCAAGGCGAGGTGTATTGCAACCAGCTATGGCGACTACATACGAGTATCCTCAGATAAGGAATAGAAAGGAAAACTATGAATCTCCACCCTGCTGCTGGCCTGATCAGGGCCATGCCGCACTGGCCATCGGATCGTCGGCATCGTGGGTTCCGTGGTGGGCCTGATCAGGGGCGGCTCATGGCCGCGATATCCAGCAAGGCCTGATACGGGCCTAGCCCGTTACATCTGTCTCCCTAAGGGGATCTACACCTACCCTATCTTCCACCTTAGTAAGCTAAGGAAGGCCTCTAATAATCCCCTCCTAGGCTAACACTAAAAACCTCCCCCCCTAGTTACCTTTAACACTAATAAGCTAGAATATAAAGTATTAAAGATACTAAAGTCCTAGATACACTAGGGAAAGCTTTAGTACTAAGCTAACTAGATAGGCTATAATAAGGATTCTATATAGTATAACGCAAAAGGCTTCTACTACTCTCCTATAGTGCTTTAGGCTTTCTATAAGGCTAACCTAACAGCTATAGGCCCCCTAAAGAACCTCTCTTAGTAGCTCCTATTAGCAGCAGCTAATAATAAAGCCCCTAGTTATCCTAATAATAATATAGTAGCCCTAATTAATCTAGAGGTTATATAACTTTAGGGACCTACTACCTACCTAATAGGCCTAACTCTACTCTACTATATTTTTACCTAAAAAACTATTTCCTAAAAGATTATTTAAAGTAGGAAAATAAGAAAATTAACTTATAGAGGAAATCGCCTAAAAGGAAGTTATTATAGATAACAACGCTATATAAAGGGGGGGTAATGTTATAGCGTAGCTATCTAGCACTATGGCTGTAACCCTGTGGTAGGCCTGGGAGGCAGGCGAAATAGACGTGGCCTGTGGGTGTGGCTGAGGTGGCTGAGGGGCCTGGTCACGTGATGAGGGATTTGGCTGGCGCCTACAAAGGCCTGGGCGGTCGGCCTAGCGTAGCTGTAGATTTCTCTCTTCTTCACCTTGAAGTTTTTGCAAATAGGCAATACAGTTGTGTGCTAACCAACTAAGAATTCGCCGTCGTGACAGCACTATAGACTATATAACAGCTAAAGCTAAGAATAACACTATTACGCTATAGCTTCCTATATATAACTAGTAGTAATAGTAAAAAAGCCGTAACAGATTAAAGGCATTTAGATGGTCTAAAAGTATTATTAAGAGCGCCTAAAGAGACTAAAACTTTAAGACCTGTATGATAATGTTAAACGAGAGCGACTATAATTCTACCCTACGCTCTAGAAGCAATGCAACCGTCTTGCATATCCATCTAACGACGTGTCTATAAGTATTAAAGCTTAAATCTTTAAACCTAAAGCTACGTGTAGACGAAAACACAAGCTAGCTTATAGTTCCGGCCGGAGGAGGCCCTAGCCATCGTTTACTTAGAAGCAAGGCAGATTACAATACTATCCTAGATCGCGGTCCGGGATACTTCACACGCCCATCATTTTTACCTATATATACCCCTATTAGCTACGCAGCAGAATATCTATACATTACTATATTACAGTCGCTATTAAAATTAGGTTTCTACCTACTTATTTTTTAGACTAAAGTCATTATATCCGTTTGTAACTAGTCTATACTATTAAGCAAAACAGTAATAGAATCCCTTTTACTAACTAACTATAATATCTATAGAAAGTATAGGCAGCTCTTAGTATAATATCGGCCGATTAAATAAAAGGCTATTAAGCTGTTCCTTACTTTTCTATAGATATATAGTTAGCTTATAGTAGGTACTATAGGCTTAATATTAGCTACTATACTAGGAAGATTTCGCTAGTATAGGAGCTTTAAAATATAAAAGTAAGGGCCCTACTAAAAAAATAAGGTAGTAAGTTATATCTAAAAACATCTCCTATTAAATACTACTACTATATACTAATTAGCACTAAATACAGCTACACCTAAGACTAGTAGGTATCCCTCCTATACATCCTCCTAGAACCTACGTAGAGTTAAGAGCTAGTTCTATCCCCTACACTTTAGTCTTATTCTAATAATCTAGACCTAGCATCCTAATAGTTCTATAGACTTATTACCTATTCTAGACTTAGTCTAGGCCTACTAATTAAAAGCTAACTAAAAATATTAGATTATTTAGAACCTATAAGTTTAATGTTTTCTATCTTGCCCTACTATAGTACCCTACTTATAATTAAGCTAGATATAAAAATATTTATTTTCTAAAAGCTAAGTGTAAGTTAATAACGTTGTTTTATAAGGGGTAGCCTTACCTCTTAATTTTATAGGCCTATATAGAAGAATAGGAAGGGTAATAAAAGTATAAGTAAGGAGGCCTATCCTAGCCTAGATTTAGAATATTCCTTAATAGGCTAGGCTTCTAGCCTTACCCTATTACTATATTACTATTAGCGCTATTCTAACGTTACTATATAGCGAAGCTTTTTACTAAGTTACTATTAATAGTGTCTTAATACTACTATATAGTAATGCTGTTAGATCCTTTCTAATAAGACTAGGTCTTAAGTAGCTATTAAATATATATTCTTAATAAGGCTAGACCTAGTTCTACGTTTTCCTTTATTATCTATTAGATCTTTTCTAATAAGACTAGGTCTTAAGTAGCTATTAAATACACATTCTTAATAAGACCGGGTCTTAAGTAGCTGTTAGACGTATAATAAGGCCGGAACTAGTTTTACGTTTTCCTTTATTATCCGTTAGATGTTTTCCAACAAGACTAGGTCTTAAGTAGCCGTTAAATACACATTCTTAATAAGGCTAGACCTAGTTCTGCGTTTTCCTTTATTATCCGTTAGATCTTTTCTAACAAGACTAGGTCTTAAGTAGCTATTAAATACATATTTTTAATAAGGCTAGACCTGGTTTTACGTTTTCCTTTATTATCTGTTAAATAGACATTCTTAATAAGACTAGGTCTTAAGTAGCCGTTAGACGCATAATAAGGCTAGGCCTAGTTTAGGTAGTAAAATTTCAGACTCTATAACCTCCTTATAGTACCGCCTAGGAACCTATCCTTTTAAGTAATAAAGCTAGTATAGAGATATAATAGCGCGTAAGTGTAAGCGTTAATAACTATTACGCTTTTAAAGTTAGTTAGTTAGTTTACTAGGTTATAGTAGCTATAAAGTAGTATTAGTAACTAGTAGTAGGGTTTTAGTTATCTTTAATACACTCTTCTTTCTAAGCCTACGTGTTAAACGTCTATTACTAATTATACTATCTTTATTATAACTACTAATAATAGGAATACTTATAGAATAACTAGTACCTTATCTTACTAATATTATCTATATATATAGCGCTTTAACGCTAGTAGTAAGAGTAAGTCTTACTATAAACCACCTAAGTCGTTATTACTAGTAGGTAGTACTATATAAGCGTATTAATAAGTTGCAAACTTATTTCCCTAAGCATAAAGCACTAGCTAAGTTAACGTAATTTATTAATTAGGATACTAAAGGCTAACGAAAGTATTAAACTATTACTAGAGATTATATATAGGTTAGTGTCTTCTTCTAGAATTATACTAAAAGGATAATAACTATTTACGCTATAACTTATAGCTTATAGCACTAAAGATAGCTCTTAATATTACTTTAAATAGTAGAAACGTTAGTATTATATCTTTAAGTTATATAAGTTATATAGCTTTATAATAAGTCCAGAAATCTAGGACTACTACTAAGTAGGTATAGAATTAGGTTGTAGCTGCTAGACGCGTTTTAAACTATTAGAAGTCTGTTAGATAAGAAACTATACTTACTCCTAGTAGCACCGCTATGTCTAGGGTGTAGGTAAATTATGCCTCTATAATTTAAGGATAAATATAACTCTTTCTTACGTTAGAGAGATTAAATAGCTTGAAAATATACTTTAAATAGACTTATGCTTTAGGACGATCTATAGTATATTATATATATATTACCTAGTAGTATATATAGTTTAGTCTTAAGCTAATAGGTAGGGCTAGAAATAGGCGTTACTAAGTACTATAATTTTATACTATATAGTATAATAAACACATTTTAAGAATATATAACTATAGCTATAACTGAAGTTTTAGTAGTAAATAATATACTACTATATCTAACTATTAATAATTTATAAGCCTATTTAATTTCTATTTAATAGAACTATATAAATACACTATAAGCTATTTATCTACTAATAGAAAGTTCTATTTAGTACTTAATAACTCTCTATTTACTAATACTAACGATTATTAAGCTACACTATATATACTATCGTAAAGAGGCTAAGCTTACTCTAACTAACAACCTTAGAGATATAGATATAGTTAAGGTTAGATATAACTTATACTACTACCTTAATTATACTAAGAAAACCGGGTACCTAAAGGTATATAAGGCTACATAGCCGCTAAAGGACATTAGCTAAGGTGTAGGCTACTAGCCCTACACTAATTTCGTTTAAGGCCTCTAAGATAAGGCATAATAAAGCAGGCGTTACTAAACTATCGCTTAATATACTATACTTTAGAGATATATTATTCTAATTATTATTTATATTATAGATACCTTATAATACATTAGCTAAAAAGTATAACTTAGAGAGTAATAAGATTAAATTTTTAATAGCTAATATATATACTATCTTATATAAAAGTCCCTCCTAAGAAGATATACTTTTAAGCTAGTCTAACTACCTTATAGTACTAATAAGAATACATTAGGGAGACGTAACTAAATCGCTAGGGATCTTAGTAGGGACCCTCCTACTTTATAATATAAATATCTATCTACTATAAATAGTTATAAAGGCTTTATTATAGGTAATATTACTATAATAACCCCCTCTATCTATCTTAATAGACAATCTAGTATAATAGTTAATGCTTTTAGTAGGTTATAAGCTATATATATAGAGATACCTATTATAGGAAATACTATACTTTAGCTACTTACCTTCTAGAGAGGCAAGCGTGTGTTACTTATATTATTAGCGCTCTTACGTTTTAGGTATCTAGTGTTTCCTACCTAAAAACGTTACTAGACTACCTACTTTATAACTTATTCCTAGCCTCTACTATATTAAAGACGTACTATATATTAGTATTAAACATATTAGCTAGTATACTAACCCTACCTACACTATTACTAACAGCACTATTTAAGACCTTATACTTTATAATATATTAGCTTATATTCTAAAGGCCTAAATTATTAGCTATACGTTAGTTTAATAATATCTTATAAAGGGCTAGCTTTATAGCGCGTTTAACTAGTAAAGTACCTCTATTACTATTTACTTTTAACTTAGGAAGAAAAAAGGAAAATAGGAAAATCCTATTATATTAGTCTGTATAGTATAAGGGGAAGCGCTAGTAGGGCGCTAGTAAGGCGCTAGTAGGGTGTAGTTACTTAGGTAAAGCCTAGGCTAACATACTAGGCACTAGCCTATAATATTACTCCCTCCCTCTATCTTACTAGTAGACCTAATAAGTATAAGCTAGGTCTCTATTATTATTTATAATATTACTATATTCTACCTTATACTTATTAAGTGCTATAAGCTTTATAATAGCGTTAATTAGTTCTTAAGAGGGGTTTATATATTCTTTTTAATATACTAATACCTTTTTAGTCCTCTTTTACTTTATAACCTTCTATTTTACTACTAATATATATTTAACTTAGTACTACTTTTTACTATCTACCTTAATTACTAGTAGTAGCTAATTATCTATTTAGGTTTAGCTAGAGAGTAGGTTTTTTACTACCCTCTATAGTAAGTCTATATAAAAGTATAAGTATATATACCTAGGAATATTAAGTTTAATAACGTGTAGTAAAATAATCTTAGTAACCTTATACTTATAATATAACTAAGATAACTTCTTACTTAGTCTTAGTATTATATAGTTTACTATAGAAAGCTAAACCTTATTACCTACTTAGTACACTTTATTAGGCTACGCTTTCTATTTATAGTTTCTTTAGCTTTATATTATACTACTACTATAGTAGCCTATATAAATTCTATTACTTCCTTTAGCTAGTAGGCTACTTATTTAGCTACTTTAGACTTACTATCTATAAGAGGTAGTTTTTCTTTCTCTATAACCAGTAGTAAGTTAATATAGTAACTATAGTCTAGAAAGAAGAGGGATAATCTAGTAGTACTAGTAACCTTATTATTAATTACTAGCTATATACTAAGTAGTAGCTTCCCTTAGTCTTCTTATATATAGTATATATAGGCCCTAAGTATTACTTAGATCTCTTAGATAAATCTTTTTATCTTACTATTAGTCTAAGGATAGTAGGTAGTACTAAGAAGCTACTTTACCTGTATAAGTTTATAGAACTATTTCTAGAAGTAGCTTACCTAGTTTGTTTCCCTATTACTTACTATAGATTTTAGTATACTATAGAATTAGTAGTAGCTAGTAATAAACTACTAGGTATATACTTCTACTTCTATTATAGTTATCTCTTTTAGTATTATAGACTTTTTTAGCCTATTTACTATTACCTATATATATCTAGCTTTTATTCTTACTACTAAGGGAAGGTTAGTTATAAAGTCTATTAATAGTTTACTTTTTAGTTAGAGGGGTACTAAGAGGGGCTTAAAAAGCCCTCTTTTTACTTACTACTAAATATATATTCCTCTATAGTTATTATAATTCCTATAAAATCTTTTTATATTATAAGATTATTCTAACTAAAAAAACTTCCTAAATATAATCTCTAGGGTACTATTCCTCTTTAGGTAACCTATTAGTTTAGAGTTATAGTAGCCTTAAATAATTTAGGTCTAAAGTTCATTTAGTAGGTTGTTAGCTTCCTCTCCTCTAGGTACCTATAGTTAGTTTTAGAAGGTTAAGTGCCTATAGTTATTAAGGGCGTACTTAGCGATTTATACCTTAAGGTAAAGGTTTAGTAAGAAGCTTTTAAGCTAGTTTTATACTACTATATATACTTACTAATATATAGTATCCTTTACTATAGTTATTTCCTATAAGCGTTATAACTTATTATTCCTACTAGATACTATAGTTAGAGGTAGGTAGTTATCTTCTAGCTTAATATACTACACTTAGAGGCTTTTAGCTAGGGTTCTCTATAGGAACACGTAGTCTAAAATAACTTAAATTACTTAACCTCTTTCTCTCTTATTATTCTACCTAAAGGGTGTATCTTATTCCCTATGTAATAGTGCGTTAGGAACTACTACGTCTTTATCTAGTTAGTATTCTAAGTAGAAGTTATACTAGACTAGCTTTTCTACCTAGTAGCTCTACCTTTCTATTAGACGCTACTTCTTTATAAAGTATTCTAGACTATTAAAGTCTATAAGGATTCTAAAGGTCTTTACGCTTTATAACTCTACTTACTAGGCTTTAAGATAATATAGTACTATTAGAAGCTCCTTATTATAAATAGGGTAGTTATACTCTACTAAAGATAGTTTTTAAAAGTAAAAGGCTACTAGGTAACCTTTACCCTCCTTATTAGTCTATATTAAAGTACCCCCTAAGGTAAACCTTAAGTAGTTAGTCTTAACTATTATATTAGCCTTTAGGTTAAACCTATAAAGCACTAGCTCTATAGTAAAGAGTTTCTTTAACTATTAGAACGCTACCTCTTTATCTTCTCTCTATCTAAAAAGAGTCTCTTTCCCTATTAGTTAAGTAAGTAATATAGTAATCTTCATATAGTTTAGTATAAATATATAGTAGTAGTTTTTAAATCTAAAGAAGCTATAAACTCTCTTTTTATACCTAGGGGGTAGCTACTCCTTAATAGCTTATAATTTCTTTAGGTTATAAGAGATCCCCTTTTTAGCTATAATAATAAAGCCTATATATTTTACCTTCTTTATAATAAACTTATACTTAGTAGGGTTTAGGTATAGACCTACTACTATAAGTGCTTTTATAACTTACTATACCTTAGCCTTATAGTCTTTTTTTATACTATTAAAGTAGATAAGGATATTATCTATATAGGCTATTATAAAGTCGTTTAGAAACTACTATAGCGTACTATTAAGATACTATTAGAATAAAGTAGGGGCGTTAGTAAGCCTAAAGGGGTATACTATCTATTTAAAAAGTCTATATTAGTCTAAAACGCTATTTTTCTTATCTCTCTTATAGATTCTTTTCTTATAAAACGCTACTACTATATTAAGTTTTATATACTACTTAGTAGCCCCTATATACTTTAGTGTTTCTAATATAAAAGGAAGTAGGTAGTAGTCTTTTTAAGTAATAGCGTTAAGGGCTTTATAGTTAATATAGAATTATATTCCCTCTCTTAGCTTCTTAACAAAGAGCACTAAGGCACTAGTAGCTAAGCTGCTAGCCTTAATAAACCCTTTATCTAATAGATCCTCTAAGGTCTTCTTTAAGTTTAAAAGCTCCTCTTATAATATATTATATACTAGTTTCTATAGTAATAGGGGGTTTCTACTATCTAGCCTAAGTATTAGTAGTATCTTATAGTCTTTACTAGGTTACTAGGGGGGAAGTAGGTATACCTTTTTTTAGGTTAAAGAGTATAAAGAAGTCCCTAAGGATATCTACTAAGATATAGTCCTATAGGTTAACTTTCTTCTTTAGTTAGAGGGCTTTCTTAATATCCTATAGGCTTATTACTCTAACGCCTAGTATTACTTACTTATTACCTAATGTTTTCTTTTATACTTAAGCTACTTTTTAGTATATAATAGTAAAGGCAGAAGCTAGTAGAAGCCTTATATTCTAAATACACTTTATATTCTTAGGTTCTTCTTAGTTTAAGAGATATACCTTTATATCTCTTTTACTATAGCAATTTAGTAATCCTCTACTTAGTATATAACGTTATTTAGAATTATCTATAGTCTACCTAAGTAGACTTAGGGTTTTAAGTCTTTAATAATATATATATAGATCTTTTAAATATAACTACTAATCTCTAGGTTTATTACTACTACTCCTTTAGTATAAATAATTAGTTAGTCTTCTTTTATAAACCTATAAATAGGTCTTTTTACTTAGTCTATATATAGTAAGTAGAGGTTATAAGCCAGCTTTTTATTTACTATTATATAGATATTATAGCTATAGTTAACTAAGAGGTAGGTTAAATATCTCTTATTAATTTATACTTATATAGTAGCTAATCCTCTAATAGGAAGTAAAGCTTTCTATAGCTAAGCCTATTCTTTAACTTCTTTTTTTATTACCTTTACAACCTAATTTTATCTTAAAGCTACTTTTTTTATAACTTTTTACTTTTTAAAGGGGAGAAGCTAATAGCTATTTAGTCTTTAGACCTACTTTCCTCTAGAGAGGTCTTTTTAACTTTTATAACTTTAGTAGGTTTAGCTACTTTCTTCTTCTTATAAAGCTTAGTGTAATAGTTTAAGGCTATATAGCTAATTTTACTATACTTAGAGTATTCTTAGTAGTTAGGGCGTTTGTTAATCTCCAAGCTGCTAGACCTAGTATAGGTATAGCTTCCCTATGTCTTAGGGCTGCTTATAGTTACTACTTAAACTAACCTTATTATAAGGGTGTTTCTATCTTTATCCTTTAGTAGGTTTTAGAGGGCCTATTAGTACTACTTTATATAGAGAGCTAGCTTTACTTTTTCTATCTTTTAGGTAATTTCTTATACTTAAGATAGCTACTCTATATAGTTATATAGTAGTAGGTAGACTATAACTAAGTATTCCTTTAATCTTTAGTTAAGTGCTAATTTAAGAAGAGATATTTAGACTACTATAGGCTACTAGTTCCCCTTTACTTTAGCTAATATATACTTAAACTTTAGAAGAAACGTTACTAGGCTTTTATTATCTTTCTAGTATAGTATATATATAAAGGTAGTAGTATATAGTTAGGTATTAGGGTTAAGGTATATTTAGTTAAGGTATATAAGGAAATCTTTAGGTCTTTAGCAACTATTATTCCCTCTAGCTATATAAAAGGTAGTAACTACCTACTAAAAACTAAAGTCTAAGTATAAATTAATAAGGTATTATAATTCTTAGTTTAAAAAGTAAAAAGATTAGTCTATATTAATCTTATCTTTTATTTACTAAGCCTATACTATATACTCTTATTATTTACTATTAAACTTTAGTAAAGAAAGTAAAGGCTTCTATCTAGGTTTATTACTAAGTTTTTTACTAGGTATTACTAAAGGGGTACTACCTCTTAGTATAGTTAACCTTATAGTTTCTACTACTTTTATTTAGTATTACTTTAGCTTCATAGTAAGCTAGGTAATTCTATCTTAAAGGGGCCTAACGGCTTTATTTACTAACTACTATAGTTAGGCTTCTATTATTCTATTACCTATTATTAAGCTAGTAGGGAGTAGCGCTTAACCTAGTGTTATTCTTTTATTATAAGATAATATAAGCCATAATTACAGCATAGTAATTATAGGTCTACTTTTATATCCTAGTGCCTTATTCTTATTCGTTATAGTTATAAGCCTAGCTTTACTAAACCCTAACTCTATACCTAAATAGTTTAAGTGTCCTATAAGGTATTATAAGATACAGCCTATAGGTTTAATTCCTAGGATATTCTCTAGATAGATTACATAATGCACCTACGGGGGGAGATTTACCACCTAGATTACAGTAAAATATACCTAAGTAGAAGGCTTAAAGAGTATTAGACTAGCTATAACGTATAGTAGCAGATCTAAGGGGGTGTGTCACAAGATAATATAAGCCACAATTACAGCACAGTAATTATAGGTCCACTTTTGTGTCCCAGTGCCTTATTCTCATTCGTTACATCTTTATAAGTAAAGTTAAAAGTATGTAAAGGGCTAGCTTTATAGTGCGTTTGACTAGTAAAGTACCTCTATTACTATTTACTTTTAACTTAGGAAGGGAAGAGGAAAATAGGAAAATCCTGTTGTGTTAGTCTGTGTAGTATAGGGGGGAGCGCTAGTGAGGCGCTAGTGGGGCGCCGGTGGGGCGTGGTTGCCTAGGCAAAGCCTAGGCCAACATACTAGGCACTAGCCTATAACAGTAGTATTTTTATTAGCTATTTTAGTTTTTACTTTTAGGCTTTTAATAGTCTAGTAAAGGTATCTAAGCTTAAGAAGGTTTTATAATTTTACTATAAGGGAGAGGGCTATAATAAGCGTAGCCCTAACTACCTATAGGTTAAAGGGGTTTCTATTTGTAGTATTAATAGACTTAACTACTATCTAGAGGTATCTACTAAGTTTAGTAGTATACTTTTAGTAGTGCGTTAGCTATAGTTACTCTAGAGGCTATAGGGTTACTATAATACCTACGTCGCTTTAGGCTTTACGACGAGCATATAGCTATCTAATTAGCCTATTAGAGTGTTTTATGGCGCTGTTTTTGCGTAGATTTTAAAAATTTCGTTCTCGCTTTTGATGGTGTTTTTTTTGCTATTATCAATTACCCAGCCTAGCTGTGGATCCCACCGGAGATGCCGTAGATCCACCAGTCGGCCGGCCTATAGTTAGTCCGTAGCCCTACCTGGCACCAGCCTATAAGGGCTGGCACTGCCAGCTGCAGCTCTAGTTCAGGGTAGTCAACCGATCCATCACCTATTTTAACTGTTTCATTACTAGTAGAATCTCTAGTATTAGCTTATACTCTAACAGTTTGATTTAACTGGGTTAAAGTTTCTTAGTAAAGGCTGTGAGTGGTTAATTTTCCTCTTGTAAATTAAACCCGAACTACTGTAGTCTACTCGCACTCAAATGATTTTCTATCCCCTAAACGCCATCTTGACCTCTTCCCGCGGAGATAAGGTAATGTTGCCCGAGATCCTAATATTTGAGGTCATGAATAGCTCCGCGATCCCCGGCAAATCGTTATGTCTTTCCCATCCCTCGGCGCTATTGCCTTGCAACTCAGCCCGCATCTCGAAGCGGGAAAAGTATTGCAGCATGCGTGCGAGAACGTATGTCATTTCCGTCATAGCTGCCTGCTGGCCCAAACAAACACGCGGTCCGCCACTGAACGGAATGTACATCCATGGCTTCGGCGCCCATGACTCCCATCGATGCGGATCAAACACGTGCGGGGCTGAACAGCCTGGGCTGGAATCAGCATATGCCTCGGGGCTCAAGTCTTTTGAAAGGTTAGGTGCACCATTTACATACACAATTGATGAGGATGAGGAAAACTTACGCAGTATGTGGCTAGAAAATATCACCGGTGTTCCAGCCCGGATACCGATTGGCCCTGTCCCATCATAACCCCCGCCGCGAGGGAGACTCGTATCCTGCAACGCACAACGAGAGTTCAGGGAAACTGTCGGGTACAGACGTAGTGTCTCATTTAACGTGTTGTTCAGGAGCTTCAGAGCTCGCAAATCGTCAAAACTAGGCTTTCTGGCATTGTCTCCCAAGCCAACAGTGTCTTCTATTTCAAGTCGTAGCTCCTCAAGGAGCTGTGGGTTGCGACCGAGCTCGATGATAGTCCATGTAAGTGTCGATGAAATGGTGTCGTGGCCGGCAAGAAGAACCGACATTATTTCATATTTGAGGAACTGAGGGTCGCTGGAGACTGATGCACAAGCGTGCAAGAACGTCCAACTCTCATCCTTCTTTTCCATGAGGTCTAACGTGTCCTGTGGCAAAGAAGCGGCCTTTTGAATAAGTGGCATAACAAAGTCGTCGAGCCTCTGGACATTACGACGGAAACCAATACGAGGGACCAAGAAACTGACCGGACCTGCACACTCAACTATGGACATGATTTTTTTGACCTTTTCAAGTGCATCCATAAAGTCGTTTTTTCCATCGTCCAACGCACCCACGTGGCAACCGAGGGCAAAATCGGCAGCTGCGTCCAGAGAAAACCTACTCACATCACCAGATTAGTATTTTTGACTAGTCATTAGTTACTACTGCCAGGTTCGTGAAGTGCTTACCGTCCAACGAGGTCTTTGATATCAACCACATTACCTCCCTTGAGAAATTCCATAAGACGTTGTACATGGCACTCATAGCGGTTCAAATTGCTGACTCTCTGACGAGTAAAAAACGGACGGAGGCGCTGGCGAGAGTCATGCCAGGACTGTCCGTCGCTATTGAAGATGCTGGTCCCTAAAACGTCATACCACCGCTTCCGGAATGCTTCGCCTCTACCAAAGTCCGCGAATTGCGTAGACATCATTGCCTTTATGTTCTCGTTGTCCGCTGTCCAAACGGTTCGCACACCTCCGAGCTTGACCTCAAAAGAGTAGCGGTTCTTCCTGCTGGTGTCGATGCGGGAAAAGCAGTTGTAGAGGAACTTGAGATATTCATCACGGAGTCCGTGTTGAACAATGTCCCACATGAAGTACCAGCCCGTCCAGTCGTCTGGTCGGATTATGTCAGCACACTCATGTGAGATATACCTCGCGAACTATCAGGCTCAGGTAAACATAGCATACCTAGGGGGGTCTTTGAAATAAACTTAGGGGCATGCCCTCCTAGCCTTAGTATCTTCTGTTCGTTTTGCAAGTACGCAATAAAACCCCAGAAGGCGAAGATACCGAGGAGAAGGACCAAAGCCCAGCTTAAACCAGAGCTTGTATCTAGCATCAGGGCGAGAAACATGGTTGCGTTTTAGTCTTAAAGCTTTGAAGTCAAGTTTTGCATTCGGTAAAAGATAGTTATAGTTAGCAAAAAGACTGTTTCATATGTGGTGTGGTTACGAAAGACCGAATTCAATTGTCGCAGATTTCTTGAGCTCTCCTAGGAGTCTAATGGATTGTATGTTGTAATACACATGCAATCTAAGTCCCAGTTCACCGTGCGATACTGGTTTGTGCTTTATAATAAGCGGCGTGCTCATCCGAGGGATAGAGAGCCATTGTTACACGTCGTGATGGTGCCTGCTGTCAATGATCACGACTCGCAGGATCCTTGTCTATTCATCCTCTACAAGTGGATATTGAAACAATGGTTACAGTTAAGATGGGGATATCTTAAGCTCCGGTGAGGGGATGGGGTTGTTATTCCGGAGGTATCGGCCTCGGAGTTAAAATCTTCGAAGGGAGTAATGCGTTAGTGATAGTGTATATACTAGATATTAAAATAGATTTGTCACCAGCAGGTCAAGGCAACCAACTGCGCCACAAAGCAAAAGCTTCGATAATGATGTACCTTGCCTAAAGTGGTTAGAGATGGCCAAATACGACATCGCCTACAAACAAATACCCGTACTATTGAAACACACAGGACCTTTTGCAACCCATGGTTCCATTATACTGCATGGTGGCAGGGGTAACTTAATTACCCCCATTACGTCGCATATCCACACACCCTACAAATTAATGCGATTGAGAAGGTAAGGGGTAAAAAGAGATGAATATAATCTAAGTTTGACTAAATGAACCCAGTACTCGATCACGCCACAGCGCAATGGAAAACTGTGAAACGAAAATCATTTTATCTTGAGTCATCTACGCTGGCCACGGTGGCAGGAATACTTATTTACCTTTCCATCGTGTATCAAAACGAAGATCAACGTCGCAAGACACTAGGAAATGACACGAGGTTAACAGCGTGGCGATTCAAACCGATTGTAGGAATCTCAGGACATGCAACTATATGCTATGTTGGCATCTTCAATCCCTGATTAAACGACACAATTTCTTCACTTAGGTTCCAAAGTGAATTTGTCTAGTTATAGATCATTTTTCGTTTATTACCCAATGGGTGGTACACTGTCAAACCAACAGAAAGGCGCCGTTGGTCCCCAGGCGATCAGTAAAAGGGTAACAATTAGCCGTGGACATTTCGCACGATGCCGATATTTTAAGCTCGCTAGCTGATTCAGTCTCATAGACGCTCAATATTCCGAAGCTAGAGTTGCAGCTTCCTTCTTGGAGAATCGACAGGTTCAGTTGGCAGTCCAACAGACTCAGTTCGGCAAGCGCCTTCAGTGAGCCCCTGTCGCCAGTGGCAGAACCAACACAGAAGGCGACTCAGGAGGGGATGACTGCGAAGGAAGACAAATTAAACCCAAATCTAGTACGCGTGGACTTCACATCTTGCAACATCTTCATGGCCTAATTTCTAACATTTTTTACGCAGGTTACATGGAAAGCCACTGATGATTATGCAAATCCTAAGAACTGGAAAAAGCAGCAGAAATGGATCAACTTGATTGTAGTATCCCTTTATTGCTTTATAGCGCCTTTGAGCTCGACAATCCTAGCAACCGCCCTCGTCGAGATCAGAGACAAGCTAGATGTAACGAACGACGTGGAGTTACAAGCCATATTTAGTGTCTTTACGTTGGGCTTTTTTATCGGCCCTATATTCATATCTCCATTGTCCGACATCTATGGGAGAGTGATCACGCTACAATATTCCAATGGAATATTCCTTATTGCAAACACCTGCTGCGTCGCTGCCCAATCGGGCACTGTTCTGATTTTACTTCGCCTTCTTGCCGGCATAGGTGGATCTGCAGCCCTTACGGTATGGCAACAGCCCATGGTGAAGATACTCTAGACAATACTAACGGCGAGGGGCTGTCTAGATTGGCGGTGGTATGATAGGCGAGATGTTTGAGGCTGAAGAACGAGGCTCCGCCGTTGCCCTATACTCGCTCGCACCGATAGCGGGACCGACACTTGGTCCTATTCTTGGCGCGTTCCTTTCTAAAAACCTTGGGCTAGCATCAATCTTCGTTACGGCATCGGCCGCTTCAACAGTACTTGGTGTTGTAGGTTTCTTCTTTCTTCGGGAGACCAATCCACGTGTCATTCTTGGGGGAAAGGCGACACTCCTTCGTCGACAAACCGGGAACCCTGATTTGCAAACCCAATTCGAGATGACAGGTCAGACACTGCAACAAGCACTCTTTGTGGCCATGCGCCGCCCTTTCCGCCTGATATTTACGCAGCCTATGGCCGCACTTCTCGCCTTTTTCCAGTCTTACCTCTGGGGTCTTCTTTACCTAGCGTTCTCTGTCTATGTATCCATTTTCACTGGGGTCTTTCACCAAGATGCTGATACTGCATCGCTTAATTACCTGGCATTCTTCGTCGGAAGCATAGTTTCAACCTACGCAAGCGGGATGATATCCGACCGTGTCTACTGTGGGCTCAAGTCTTCCAATGGCGGCGTTGGCAGGGCGATTTATAGACTCCCGATGACCGGCGCTGGGGTCCTCAGTTTCTCCACAGGGTTGATCATTATTGGATGGGCGGCACAAAATCGTTTATCGTTCATCGCGGCAGATGCCGGGGGGGCTGTTTTCGCCATGGGAGCCATCATGGCGTATCAGTCCCTGCAGGCTCTCATGATTGACGCATACGCCATGCACGCCACCGCTATGCTGGCAGCAGCTACGATGCTGCGCAGTCTCGCAAGCTTCTTGTTTCCTCTGTTTGCCCCTGCTTTATTCGCTTCGTTGGGACTTGGCTGGGGCCATACTGTCGTCGCACTAATTGCGTTGTTTCTCGGTAGTGCGACGGTCATGGCAATATGGAAGGTGGGAGATCATTTCAAAGCCCAGCTGCCCGCCGACTTTTAGTTTTTTTCCACTAGTGATTGATAAAAGAAGATTTGTTGTCAAAATAAATACGCATACTCTTGATATCTACATGAGTTTACTAATGTCAAAGCAAACCTGGAGTCCACGCTTCAGCAGCTAGGTACAGTTTCACATGGAATATTATTTTACAAAAGACACTTTTGTAGCAAATCTTTGTTATATGCAATCTCTCGAAATACGAATTGGGGCTTGTACTTTGATACTTCCATCTCCACCTGCTCGTGTGCCTACGTTCATAGCCATAAGTTGTGTGATAAGAGTCGACCTCGCCCGTCCATGGTTTGTCACCGTGTCAAGGGTTTTACGGCGGCAGGGAGTGATGAATGCGGAGCAGGCCAGGGGCAAGTTTGTGTATCGACGAGCGATCGAACTTGCCTTTGTGAATGTTTGGCCCAAGGAGGGGGCTTATCTCTGGGCCTGGTCCACCCGAGCAATACCCTCATCCAACGACTTCCACTCTCAAGTCACTAGGCCACTCTGGTTTGTCTACCCCGTTGGTCCTTGTACCGATGTGAAAGCCTGGTTGAACCTCTCCTTTTTCATACCGCAACACAGGCGCCACAATGCGCATATTAATGCCTAGGTTGCGGACGAAGTACTCCGTGAAAAACTCAGCCTTGAATAGAGTATCAGAGCATGAGCGATAAAGTTCGCGGAACGTGACTGGCATAGTATGTTGCATAGTGTGGTAATGCCGGAAAATGTGCGACCCATTCTTTTTCCACAAGGCGCTCCACACCTCAGTAGGATATGACCCACAACTGTTGACAAGCCAGATCGAATAGTAATTTAGTGCCACCTGTGACGGAGAACGTTAGGAATGCGTCAAAGGGCCTCATCCGGCCAGCGAGTAGTAGTACGAACACGAACGGAGAAGGACCCGCCTTCCTCGGCCCGCCGTAGGAGAGCTGTTAAAACGCCTACGGTTCCAGCAACACCAGTACTATATCATCGCACGGTCAGTGTCTTCACCAAGACACATCCTGATATTGACAATAGCTCACCAGTAGTCTGTGTTTGGGAATATTGGCGTCACTGGCTCTTCAAGGCCCATAGCTCGTCCAAATTCCCAAGATACACCGCAATTCTAAGATTGTTTTAGCACGGATTTGTATTTGGTCACGAACGCTGCTTACTGCATCACTTATCTGCTGCCATCCGGGCCGAGATGCCCAGGGGCCCTGCCATCCATACGTGTTAACCCCTACGTAGATAATGCCACGGTTGCGATTCTTGGACAGCTCAAGTATATCCTTTTCCCCGAATCCGAATCTCTCAAGAGCACCTGGCCGGTAACCTTGTAAGAAGACATCGGATTCAATGATAAGTTTGCGAAGCTTCTGTCGGTCTTCTTCGCAGCGAAGATCCAAGCGTGTGTTCCATTTGCCGTGATTCGTGTCGGGATGCAAACCAGATGTGTCTGGGAGATGCCGGGCTGTTATACGTATTACACTGGCTCCCAATTCAGCCAGACTACGGCCGATGACTGGTGCTGCGATAACCCGAGTCAATTCGACCACCTTGAGTCCAGCAAGCGGTTTCGCTGCTGATACACTTGGGCCGCTCGGCCACCATACCGGACGTTGGTTGGGGTAGGGATGATGGAAGAGCTCGAACAAGCCGACGTGAGCGTTGGCCTGGCCGTGTTCGCTATTCTTGTACTCGTCTGCGGAGTAGCATATGGTACCAGCTTGGCGGTAAACATCTGTGATATTGCGCTGAAGTTCCTCTGCCTCGAACGCAGACACTGCTTGCTTGAATGGCTCTATGGAGGTCTCCATCGATGAACACTCCATGGTTGTAGGCAAATGAAGACATTCCAACGTAGGCCGGGCGTCCATTGAACCTAATTAAGAGAGTGAGTAGGCCAAAACAGACTAGGGGAGGATTACACACCATGAGTATGGAAAAATCTACCATCTTTGGTGCTATAGATGTTTGTGGCTGAGGTGGTATAGAAGCTATTCGCAGCCGAATCACCGTAGCGGTTGTCGGATGATGGGAAATACTGTGCCAGCTGAGCCCGACCGTCAACGGTGGCCATTGAGGCTCCACTCAAATTTTTACCATCTGGGTCCAGGACCCAGAGGACAAAAGATAGAAGAAAAAGCTGTGCATGGTCCCTATCACAAGATTTTATTTTAGGTAAAGAATAGTTGTGTGAGGGGCTCTTCTTACGTGTTGATCCTGACTTGACCTGGTATACAACCGTATTTCCTTTCAACCAGCAGATTTAGAATCGTAGCCTCGTATGCTTTTAAACTTGCGATGCTTTCCGCAAACCGCCAGTTGACCGGAATACTCGGTGCATCGCTACCTTCGAACACAATATTACGTGCGGCATCAATAGCACCTTTGGGTAGATCCTTACTAATCAAGGGGTTCTCCAAGATTCCTCGCCGGAACAGGTCCTGGGCTTGCTTAGGCACGGAGTAGGAGGTACGGGATTTATCCATAGCCTCGTTAGAAGGTTTCATTCCAAGATATCTCGAGTAAGTCTAGGGGCAGAAGAAGAGAAGCAGCACACGACGATAAGTTTCAACTTGTGTCAAATGTGGAAAAGAAGTAGATGTTTTACCTACGATCTATCTGTCTAGTGAGCCCTCTTAAGTACCAATTCAATACACCCCCTGGTTTTCACAGAAGGTATTAGGCCTTTATGTTGAAGCTAGTTTGTACTTTAGAGGGTATTGTTAGTATATACGGAGTACTTCGTATGCCCTTTGCATAGCCTATAGTCTAGCACCTACTACTCGAAGGCCCTGCCACTGCTGCTCTAGCTGAAACAATCAGTGATTGAATATGCTATGTAGGGACTAAAGATTAACCTGCCTGGTGGTTGGGTTGCTTTTCGTGCTATGTAGAGCTACTACACATGCGTCTTGGTTAGACTGCGTCTGTGCCAAACACTCCCTCATACGTACTAATACCCCTGGGTAGGCCGATGAGACTTACTACGGTATGACGCGGGTTTCAAAAGAACAACGCCGGTTACATATACGTGGATTGGATTGTGACCGGCTATGTTTTTTAGAATCCGCGTGGGTAGTAGGGCAAAATTTTCCCCGCTAGATACCTGACTACCCGGTTAAATATGCCTATCCCACTATAGTATAGTCGCTAATTATACTTGTAGAATAGAAGTGGATCCTTGAATTGTCATACATCTGTTTGGGAAGCCCTCCTAAGGAGTAAATAAATGACTAGTACTAATAGGGGCTTTCCTGATACCCCAATCTATTGCACTGCCCCTATCTCCCTCGTATGTCACCCTAACGGAAGTGCTGGATATCCGAACTTCCGGGATTGCCAGGCATTACCTTGCATCAGGGTTATTTAGCTTTAGCCTGGGCGTTTAGAAAGGGAACTTAAATTGCTAAACATAGTTTAGAAGGCCCTTTTAAGTTTTGAGGGAATAATAAGTACCTAGAGAGACTTGAAGTTACAGACAGTTAATAGCTCACTCTAATCCCCTGCCCTTGTTTCCTGTATACTTTGGTACTAGGCTGAAGTTATTGCTACCTACCAGGTAACTAATGCACACCCCCTACTATTTTAGGTATAGCTAATATTACAGTACTTTTTCTAACAGCTAGTCAGCTGGCTGTTGATTTTTCCTTCTATGCATCCTATCACCTATCACCACTGTTAACAATCCTTTACGTCTAACAAATCGTCCGCTTCCACAATCACTTCTACCTCAGTTTTCGCTACTTAGCTTACTACAAACTCTCTCTTACCTCGCAATGGCAGTGTCAGACAGTCAGGCAGGCTCTGCTATCTACTTTTCCTTTGTTCTTCGCTTCATCTACGATTTCCTTGTTCTACGTCTTTACTGCACATATGTCTGGAGGTGTCCAGTGTACAAGATACAGTCGCTGTACAGCCGCCAGATTGAAAGATGGGCAACGCGACAAGGTGAAACAGGGCTCCCTCTCCGCCTGTTAGACATCGGGGTTGGCACGGGCTACCATCTCGAGGCTGCACCTCTTCCGTCTGGATGCGAAGTTTCTCTGGCGGATTTGAACACCAACTGCCTGAAAGTCGCCAAAACACGTACAAGAAGGGCACATCCGACAGTCAAAATAGCTACAATGAAAGCCGACTTCCTGGCCTCCGACGGTGAAAGCGAGCTGGCCCTGGTGCCAGACCGTTTCAACGGCCAGATCGACATCATATCCTGCATGCTGCTACTACACTGTCTGCCTGGTCCTTCACAGCAAAAGGCAGACGCTTTGGTCCGGCTGCGTTCGCTCTTGAGCCCACAAGGGGTTATTGTAGGCAGTACAATTTTGGGAGACCATGCCGCTCATACACGATTGGGCCTCTTTGTCTTGTGGTGGCACAATAGGATAAGAGTATTCGACAACAAGCTCGACGATGCCCGTATCTTTGTTGAAGCGCTCATGGCCACATTTAACGATGTGGAATGGCAAGTCGTTGGGAGTGTTTTGCTTTTCACTGCACGCGGCCCGAAGACAGTGACGCGTCACGAAAATTAGCTCAGACAAAAGATGTAAGCCTGATACACGAGTTGACCTATTTACAAATATATGGTTGTGCAAATATTTCCAACTCGGTCATAATTGCTCGCTATATTTTGCACCTAGCAGGGCATCCAACTTCGCCAGTATTGTAAGCAAATGTTACGCTACAAGTGCCATCAGTTTAATCATACTTTAAAAGAGGCCTTGGTGTTTGGATACTCGAAGAGACGGTAGTGTAATAATGGTATTCACAAGGGGATGCCAGCGTCCTAGGCAACCGCAATACTCTACCACCTCGGAACTAGCTTGATTTTGGCGGCCGCAGGCTGCCTCATATTGATGGTAGTTCCAACATAGCTGTCGTTCACAACAGCCAGTACCCTTCGACAAGCCTCCTGGCGGCCTTCGCCCTTGTGTGCAACAACTTCGAAGCGGTGCTTGCGAAGAAGCACAGCCAGGGCTGCGGTGAAAGCGGCTTGAGAAAATTTGATTCCTGGGCATATCCGTTTGCCGCCGCTCCAAGCAATGAAACTTCCCTTCGCTGGCTCCTCAAAGCTGTCACCATCTGATGAAGACCTGATCCATCGTGACGGAAGGAAGTGTTTTGCATCAGGCCCCCATGTGTTCTCGTTAACTTGCATGCTGCACATGTTTACCCAAACCTTCATCTCTTTAGGCAGCATCATTTCACAATCTCCTATTGTGATAACCGCAGGTCTAGAACCAACCGCCTTGGGAACAAATATAATAGAAGGATACAAACGCAGTACTTCGTGCTATTCTTTCCTGTTAGTCGACCAAGTCACTCCAGGCGAATTTCACTCGTTTTATTTGCATGCCAAGGTCAAGGAGTGCTTACCATGACTGCAAGAGTTCTAGCCAAGTTTGGCAGCATCGTTGCGAAAGTTCTTTCGGAGCCCAAGTCGTAGTTGTGCCGCGGGACTATGGTCTCGATTTCTTCAAAAAGCCAGTCCTGGACGTCTGGGAAAGCCGCTAGGAGGTAGATTGCATATAATAGAGTGTGAGCGTTGGACTCATGCCCGCCAAGGGAGTAGATGAATAAGTTGCCTCGGATCTCATCGTCCCTCAAGTACATGCGCTCGGTCGACGCATTAATCCCATCCTGTTCTGAATTCTCTCGCTGGGAATTTTGTACCGTCATTCGAAGGAGGTTGTTGGCTTGCGGGTTGATTCCATTTTCTCTGATATCCTGTTTGCAGCTCTGTACCATTTCATCCACATATCGCAACATCTCCTGAGACGCTTTGTAGAAATCCCCAAGCTTTTGCGGCAGTATTTTCTCTGGCAATCTAAACACCCACCTAGGCACAATGTGCAGATAGAATATGTCTTTCAGGCTGGTTTCAAGGCAATATCTGTACGGTCTCTCATGGCCCGGGGGGATAGTTTCCTCGGATGGCCTATCGAAGTCATACTGCATTCCAAAGCAGGCACTCGATAGCACGTGCAAGTAGAGCTTCCGTATATCGTCCGCAACATTGAACATAATTCCATCTGAGGACGAAAGATAGTGGTTGACCATTTGTTGAGTTTGTTTGACCGTCTCGGCCCAGACTAAATTGTTGTTCTTATCGCTGAGTGTGGCTACCGTGATTTTCCGGTGTCGTTTCCAGTCTTCTTCGTTGGAAGAAACAAGGTTCGGCCCACAAACCTCCAGCATTCCTATGTCATTAATGATCAGGTTGTCAACACTATACGTATTGCGGACCTTTCTCACTCACGAGCTATGTTCCGAATTTTAGGTAACTTTCTTAGCACCTGGTCTGCAACCTGCGGATCTTGCGTGTAGAGATTGATGCCCCCAGGTGTAACATGCACAAAGGTATCCCCGTTCTTCTGATGGACTTCACAATTACCCTCCGCGCGATCGATCCAGTTCCAGTCGATAGTGTTGAATTTTGTCCAATCCCCGAGGTGATTAGGAAGGAAGCGGATAACCCGAGACAATCCCTTCCCGAACAGTATCCAGAACGGGTTTGACGGGGTGACTGGACTCCATCTGACGGGCAGCCCAATAGCCCGGGCGGTGAGCGCATTGCGGACTAGACAGATCGCTGACCAGCACACGTAGGTAAATAGACAGGCCGTGATGGCAGTAAACATTTTAGCTCTTTTTCTCGAAAACAAACGGGAGCTTCCCGCACTTCCTAAGGATATCTCGTCTTGGAATGGCCAACAGGAAAGATGAGTTCGCGACGTCGTGTTCAAGCAACGATTCGATAAGGGCAATGGTTTTTTGTATTGTTCATGCTAGAGAGGACTTTTGATGTCAAACGATACAATAGAAACTGTGCATCCACAGATATTCATCCAACCAATGGTAAGTTCACGGTCCCTTTGAGTAAGATCTGCTGTTTTATTCAATTGCAACCGGGTTTGTTACGCAGCTGCAGGTTTGAAGTAAAACATTCGTATGAGGCCAAAAGCTTAAAAGGTGGACGTAGGTGAGCTGATAGTTAGCTTACCATAATCCACACTTAGGAGACAGTGCGGGCATTAGTTAGGTGGCGCGTGCGGCAACTATTAGATCTTGGTAACAGATTACATATTTTAGCAGTTTCATCTAGAAAAGCATGTAACCCTAATTAAATGGAATCCCTACCTTGGAAAACTTACTGGCAGCCGCCGAAGGCTAGAACGCTCGGTTTGTTTCTCTACCCTGTAGCTAAAACTCAAGGCTTATTTAGTCTAGGAGGAGATACTCTATCTATAAGGCTACTTATAACTAGTATTGCAGCTAGGTATCCTTTAGTAGTATTATCTACTAGGAGACATTAAGGTAAGTATTTTTTAATAGTGTTAGGTTTTTACCAGCTTACTAGTAATCTACCTAATTAATATATATGCTAATTAATTGTAGTTAACGTTATATTTAGTGAAAATTAAAGATATTAAAATATAACTTAGATTCACTAAAAGTGTTGGAATGTTGAATTCCTACTAAAGGCTAATTCCGTTACAAGTAAGTAGTAGGCCTGCTTTTTAGGTTTCTTACAAAAAGTCTTCACAATAAGAGAATTAGTGACACAGTCAAAATAGGTAATGGGTCGGTTGACTACCCTAAGCTAGAGCTACAGCTGGCAGTGCCAGCCCTTATAGACTGGCACCAGGTGGAGCCGCTACGGAATAACTATATGCCGGCCGACCGGTGGATCACGGCATCTCCGGTGGGATCCACAGCCGATCCGGGTAATCCATGATAGCCACTTTGTCCTGTGACAATCAGAGAGTTAATTACTAAAGAGCTATAGAAGTCCGTTCTTGAGTACTGTGAAGTTTATTCTATATATAAGTATTAATCTCATTTATTTTATCCTAACTACATTAGTTAGTCTATTAGTGATAATTAATCTGTTATTTTTTTTTTCTTAATTAGTTCCCTTACTAATTAACTACTAGATCTAGTAACTAATTAGGAGTCCTATCGAGTAATTAGCTTATCTTATTTCTATATAACTTGTGCTATAGTTCTTCTATACCTAAGGGAGTCTAACGTGTTCCTATAAATATATCCTATCTAATAGCCGCTAGGCGCCTGTAGGCGACCCTAGTCCTATTATACTTATTAGGTTGTAATAGTTGTTTAGGGCATAGAGGCAACTTGTTATTTTACTTAGGCGGGAAGGCTGCATCCGACCCAAATAAGTAGTCGCTATATACAGACGTTGTAAGAGAAATAGTAAAGTTTGTGTAAGAAACCTAAAAAGCGGGCCCGCCACTTGGTTGTGACGGAACTGGCCTTAAGTAGGGATTTGACATTCCAACAGTTTGCTATAGTAATGGGACGACTTAATATGCAGATTAACCAAACATTAGACAATAAGAGCACTAACACTAATTACTAACTAATCCCTTACGAACCCTTATGCCACCGACAGCAGGACTTACTTCAGCCGCTAAAGATAGGGACCTCAACACTTAGAGTAATTGGCTCTAAGAATACATGCTACTAACCTCACGACAAACCGCAATTATTAGAAAGAGTAAATAAAGATGATACAGACGGAAGTAGATCGTATATATGGGCTTATTTTGAAACCAGGGTAAAAAACTGAATAAGGGTAACATGTAAGATAGACGTAAGAGCACTTTATAGTTTAGCCAGGGCTTAATAAACTGTGTGTGTGTAATCCACCTGACTCAGTCTAACACCACCCATCTCCACAGATTCTTGGCACCTAGAACGATACATACTCGCATACGCAAGCCTATGTTACACTAGATTGACATGACTGAGGGTTAGGTAGTTAGTCGGAGTCTTAGGGTTTGATTGGCAGTCACTCTATGTTTGAGAGAAGGCTGGGAAGAGTCATGGCAATCCACATGACTCAGTCTAACGCCATCCATCTCTATTGAATCTCGGCATCTAAACCCGTTCATAGTCACAGACGTGAGCTTATGTTACAATGGAATGATACGATTAAGCAGCAGATAATTATTTAGAGTTTTCGACTTTACTTCCTACTATGTTGTGATTGGTGTGTATAAACTCCCTATCCGGTAGTGTGGATATCCGACGCACACTAGCAGAGACTCTCAGCGGCCAGAAAATGTGCTCGACGTGCACAATCGACTCAATGTGCCTAATGCTCACCCAATCGCGGAAGCACTGCCGCAGATACTTGACTAGGGGGTTAAACCTTCGCCTGATACCGCAGTAGCTACCCTGTTTGAACACCTGATGTTTTACGCTCTATATAGGCACTAATATATATATATGTAGATGTTGATATACCAGTCACGAATCACAACCGGAATTGCTTATAATTGCAGCCTTCGTTGACCTTTGGATTACCGACACCTGCTGCCTATTTCAACAAGACCTTGCTGGCCAGTCAATCCGTTCACAAACACACTTTGCCAATTAGATTCAATCAACCAACATATCTCGTCCCTGACAGTATCAAATATGGATTTGGATAAACTCGAACCAATCGCCATCATTGGCATCAATCTCAAGTTCCCTGAGAAGGCAGATTCGCCGCAGGGGTTCTGGGAGATGTTGTGTGACGCCAGAAACGTGGCGACGGAAGTGCCAAGCAATCGTTTCAACACGGAGGGTACGTGTTGACTGGGCCTTGAAGACCGGGCGTCCCGTCCCACGCTGTTGAGGGTTTCTCTAACAAACCACCATAGGATTCTACCATCCCGACCCTGCTCGTCTAGACGCCGTTCGTAAATAACAAGCCTCCGGGTGATGGATGCATGTTAATGTTGAAAATGTGCTTGCAGATCCGCGTCAGACGCGCTCACTACATGAATGAAGACCCAAGAGCTTTTGACGCCCCATTCTTCAGCATGTCTGTGGCTGAGGCTTCTATTGTAGACCCTCAACAGCGCTGTCTATTGGAGGGTGCCTATCGCGTATTTGAAAACGGTCAGTACCATTCTGGACATGCTTGTGACCGGGGTTGTAGATTGGTGTGAGATTTTTCTTCATCAACCCAAACCTCACCTAAACACATCTTTTCAGGATCGAAAATGAACATGAACCAATTACTAACTTTTTGTAATATTTCAGCCGGAATTCCTATAAGTGAAGTAGCCGGGTCAAAGACCTCGGTATACTGCGCGTCCTTTGGCCGAGATCAGGACACAATCTTTGCACGCGATCCTGAATATCAGTCTAGGTACCAAGCCACAGCTACCGGTTACACGTTGCTGTCCAATCGTATTAGTCACTTTTACGACCTTCGCGGACCTTCTCTCACAGTAGACACGGCGTGCTCAAGCGGCCTTTACGCCTTCCACCTGGCCTGCCAAAGCATACTACTCGGCGAGTCTGAAATGAGTTTGGTGTGTGGCGCCAATACCTGCCTCACACCAGAGGGGATCACTGTGGTTCTTGACAATGCGAACTTTCTGTCACCGGACGGTCGCTGCTTCAGCTTCGACCACCGAGCAAACGGATACGGCAGAGGTGAAGGTTTTGGTTTCGTTTTACTGAAACCACTAAAGGCTGCCATCCGAGACGGAGACTGCATCCGCGCCGTAGTACGCGGCACTGGTGCCAACCAAGATGGGCGAACGCCTAGCGTAACGCAGCCAAGCCCGGACGCACAGAAGTTCTTGATCCAGGATACCTACAAATGGGCCGGATTGGGCTTTTCTGAAACCGAATATGTGGAGGCACATGGTACTGGCACGCTTGTGGGCGATCCCATCGAGGCAAAAGCTATTGGTGAGGTTTTTAAGCCACACAGGGAACAGCCTCTTTACATTGGGTCCGTTAAGTCCAATATAGGTCACTTGGAAGGTGCTAGCGGACTTGCTGGCCTGATTAAGGTTGTCTTGGCTCTTGAAAAGGGCGTCATTCCACCGAATGGCGACTTTCAAGGGGTCAATCCCAACTTAGACTTGGAGAACCTACGTCTCAAGGTTAGTTCCATCGTTTTGACATGGGGTTGAAAGTCTTACTTAGTCAAATGGCGCAGATTCCACAACAGTCTATTCCGTGGCCCACTCTAGGACTTCGTCGAGGGTCAGTGAGCTCTTTCGGCTACGGTGGTTCCAACGCCCATGCGATCTTAGATGATGCACTCAACTACCTTCAGTCTCGGGGGCTTCAGGGCTTGCACCAGACTGTCGCCCTGCCAGGCAACGCCGGTGACAGTGCGAATTGCCATGATAATGGCCTCACCAATGGATATACCGCCGAAGACAGAAAGTATTACGCCATCATTCCATTTTCTGCCCAAGACGAAGACGGTACACAAAGGCAGGCTAAGGCATTGCAGTCCTATCTGAATGAGTCTATATCAACTGCTGATGACGGGTCTGGTTTCCTACTTGATCTGACATACACGCTCTTCTCTCGTCGCTCGACACTCAACTGGCGAGCTACAGCCCTGGTCAAATCATTGTCAGAGGCGTCAGATGATGTAGCATCTACCGTATCCAAGAGCACCTTCACCCTTGGGTCAAACTCGCCTGCTATGAGCTTCATATTCACCGGGCAGGGCTCACAGTACGCTAAAATGGCACTGGGTCTCCTCCGCTACCCCATATTTCTGCAGGCCCTCCAGGCTTGTGACAGCTACATGAAGTCACTTGGCTGCCCATGGTCGGTTCTGGTCGAGTTGGATAAAGATGATGAGTCAACCAGAGTCAACGACCCCCTATTTTCGCAACCACTCTGCACTGCTATCCAAGTCGCCCTTGTTGACTTGTTGCACACTTGGAACATCATGCCGACGTCAGTTTGTGGGCACTCTTCAGGCGAGATTGCTGCAGCGTATTGTGCAGGTGCTATTGCGCGAGAAAGCGCCTGGAAAATTGCTTATTACCGAGGCGTTGTGTCGGAAAGGTTGGTTTCAGAGTCAGAGGAGCCAACAACCATGATGTCTGTTGGCCTCGGAGACCGAGATGTGTTGGCATACCTTCAAGGTGTCACGAAAGGTGTCACGGTTGCATGCATCAACAGTCCCATCAACACTACGGTCTCGGGCCCGTTTGATGAGATCGAAGGCCTTTTCAAACGCCTTGAAAAAGAAGAAATCTTCGTTCGCAAACTCCCTGTCAAGCTTGGATACCACTCCGGGGTCATGCATAGGGGTATGGAAGAATACAAAGCCAAGTTGGTGGGTATCACGGCACCACCGCCTCCCCTTCAAAACGACAGAACACAAACCCAACCATCTATGTACTCCTCTGTGACCGGACAGCTTGTCGATCCGGAAGAGCTGGCAAAGCCTGAATACTGGGCGACCAACCTTGTGAGTCCCGTCCGGTTCGCAACGGCCATGATGGCTATGGTGTCGGAAACCGACGGTACCAAAGGCAATCAGTTTCTCGTGGAAATTGGCCCCCAGGCTGGGCTGCGTCGGCCGGTCATGGACATCATGCAGGGACTTAAGGGCCGAAAAATGAAGTGGCAGTACGCAACAGCTCTCCGGGCGAAGGAAAACGATGCGATGTCCCTATGTGAGATGGTGGGTCAACTGTGGTGTAACGGCGTCAGTGTCGACCTCGACAGAGTGAATAGCGACTCGCTGCAGGCGCGAAGACAGCCGAAGTTGATGGTTGACCTACCATCCTACCCATTCAGTCGAGACGCCTGGTATTGGGATGAAAGCCGACTCAGCAAGAACTTTGCTTTCCGCCCCTTCCGACGGCACGCACTACTGGGTATCCGCGACACAGACTGGAACGCCGGAGAAGCAAGCTGGAGGCACCGGATCAGATTGGAAGAGAGCCCTTGGATCCAAGATCATGCACTCAATGGTAGCCCCATATACCCTGGCTCTGGCATGCTTGTCATGGCGATCGAAGCCGTACGTCAGCTTGCCCATGCCTCCCAGGACCGCATCACCGGCTACAGAGTCAGCTCGGTGCGGATGCTGCGGCCTATCGATATCGACACATCTGATCATGGCACAGAGGCAAAGATTCATCTTCGTCCGCGCAAAGCCCTTGTTCCCGACTGTGCACAGCTTCCTTGGTACGACTTCCGCATCTACAGTGTACAGGGTGGGGAGTGGACTGAGTGCGCCTTCGGAAGCGTTAAGGTCGAGTTAAGTCCTGAAAAGCTTCCAGAGGAGCAGCAGGTACCTACACAAGAACGGGAATCCCGTTTCGCCGAAAAGCTTGGCAAAGAGTATGAGGAAAACATACAAAAATGCACATTGGCCGCGAACAATCAACAATTTTACCGCAATGTCTCAAAGAAGTCAGGCTTTGACTACGGACCTTATTTCCAGCTTCTCCGGGACATCACCTATGATAGGTCGGGTCATGTTACCGCAACCCTCGGACTACGCGATTACATGGACCAGATGGAATATGCCGCAGAAGATCCGTGTGTCATTCACCCAACCACGCTCGATGCCATATGTCAGTCACAAATGGTCGGTTTATCCAAAGGCGGTTGGTACCAGATACCCACCATGATGTTCACGCACTTGTCAGAGCTGTGGGTATCCCACAAGTTGTTCACTGCAAAGGGTAATCCCGAACTCCGAGTGGCATCACGGGAGACAACGCGCGGTTTCCGTGAGTGTATATGTAGGACCATTGCGCTATTTGCCGATACGATGGAACCAGCTGTCATCTGTGACGGCCAACGCGGCACAGCCATCTCCAGCCTCTCTACCATGGTCACAGCCGACACGGAGACTATAGCCCGCATGTCATATAGCATTGATTTCCAACCACACTTGCCTTTGCTCTCCTCAGAGGCAACAACATCATGCTTGATGGCAGCAACCGCCAATCTACGCCGCGATGAGGCTGGCGATCGTGCCAGAACAGACCGTTCAGACGCCATTATGCTTCATTATGCGGAGGACGCTGTCAAGTACATAGACTCTCTGGAAAACCGTCCCTGGGAGCCAAATCACTTTTTCGAGCGGTATCTCGGCTTCCTCCGCCACGTCATTGCCAACAGGAAGAAATGGCACCCAGAGGCGCGGGGTCTGGGCCACTTGAGCATTGAGCAGATGTTGCAAGAAGCACCTCTAGACCCTGGGCAAGCTCTGAATAAGCACGTTGGCGAAAATCTACGCAGCATCCTTGAGGGTAAGAGTAATGCTTTGCAGGTAATTTTTGAGGACAATCTCGCAGACAGTAAGTGGGCCTTGGCGGAGTCTTGCCGGACATCTTTTTATGAGTATATTATATTGACGAACTCGATAGACTTCTATCACTCTGACCTAACTTCGACCCTCAACCGTCATATTGGCCAATTTTTCAAATTGAAGACCCACGCCAACCCCAAGCTAAGGATTCTCGAGATCGGTGCAGGTACCGGTAGCTCGACTGCCAAGATCCTACCCTACTTGATGCACGATCTCGGGAACGGCCAACAATCTGTACGGTCAGTAGCAATCCATCCCCCCAGCCAGCGGATCTTTGGTTACGAGGTTTTTTATATTCCTTTTGCTGACTTCCTCTACTTCCCAGATTCCAAGAGTACATGTACACAGATATCTCGTCGGGTTTTTTTGAGAAGGCCCGTGAGCGGTTCTCCTCCGCTGGTAGTGCCATGAAGTTTCAAAGGCTCGACATTGAAAATGAGCCCAGCGGCCAAGGATTTTCTGAAGGGTCTTACGACATGATTGTTGCCGGGAATGTTCTGCACGCGGTCGGCGACCTGCGGCAGACACTCGTTAATGCTCGGAAGTTGTTGAAGCCCGGAGGCTATCTCTGCCTCGCGGAACTGATCAATCTCGACAGCCTGCGTCACGCTTTTGTGTTCGGCCTGTTGCCTGGTTGGTGGTTGCGCCCAGCCCCGGAAGGCGAAGGACACGTGGACCAAGGGCCCTTGCTGTCCAAACAACAATGGCACGATGCCTTCCGCGCTGCTGGCTTTTCCGGTGTCGAAACGGAGATTCAGGACTTTGAGGATCCTCTTTACCACCAGGTGTCGATCCTCATTACAAAGGTTCCAGAAGAGGCACCCGCTGTTGAGCAGCCAAATCCCATCGCTGGTTCTGGCCGATGTCTGATACTTGCCGACGCCTTATCAAATCAGCAACAAGCTCTTGCCAAAGAGCTCCAGGCACACCTACCGTTGGCCTCTGTTAGCAGCCTGGAAGATATAGCCAAGGATGAACTCTTGCTAGATAACACAACTCTAATCAGCTTACTTGAGCTGAGTCGCTCCATGCTAGGCGATGCAACCTCAACTGAGTTTGAAGTCATTAAGAAGGTTAGCATGCAGTCTAAGCTGACCCTATGGTTGGTCATCGGCGGTGGGCCAAATTCGACAAACCCAGATGCTGAAGTCTCCCTTGGATTTGGCAGGACAGTCTGTTCTGAACGAGCGGATCAGTGTTTCGTCAATCTGACACTGGAAGCGCCATTTGATCGACCAGAGATGTCTGTCAAGACCATCCTTAGTGTTTTGCGCGACACAAACACTGGCAATTCGATTTCTCGAGAGACCGAGTATGCTGAGGTGGATGGTCTTGTTCAGATCCCCCGCCTCGTGCCGGCAGGTCATCTCAACGACGCAATCCTCACCAGGTCGAAGAAGCTAGAGCGCCAGACATACGTGATGGGATCACCTGGGCCAAAACCTAAGTTCTACCTTACCATCGAGACACCGGGTCTACTGGATACTCTCTACTATGAAGAATGGGCAGACGTAGAAGCCCCTATGAAATCTGGCTACTGCGAAGTCGAAATCAAATATGCCGGTTTGAACTTCCGGGACGTCATGATCGCTTTGGGCGGTGTCCCAGGAGACAGTTTTGGGTGTGACGGCGCTGGTGTCATCTCTCATTCTAACCCCGGAAGCAAGTTCGGCGTAGGCGACCGCGTCATCTGCTGTAGCAACGACGGCAGAGGCTTCGGCACCTATGCACGTTACCTCGAGCAGGACCTAACTCTGGTGCCCAAAGATATGCCCCTCCAGGTCGCTGCTGCTATCTCTGCCGTATGGCGTACGGTTGTGTACTCCTTCGATTACATAGCGCGCCTGCGTCAAGGCCAGTCCGTTCTCATCCACGCCGGAGCAGGTGGTGTCGGTCAGGCTGCGATTCAATTGGCAAAGTTACGAGGGGCGACTCCCTTCGTCACAGTCAGCTCCTTGGCGAAGCGGAAGCTCGTCCAGGACTTGTACGATATTCCTGGCGATCAAATATTCTACAGCCGCGACTCTTCCTTCCAGGACGACGTACTGAATGCAACAAACGGACGTGGTGTCGACGTTGTCCTCAACTGCTTGAGTGGCGAGCTGCTTCAGCACTCATGGGACTGCATTGCTCCTCTCGGATGCTTCGTCGACATCGGGAAAGGCGATGCCATCCTCAACAACAATCTTCTGATGGGGCCGTTTTCTCGTAACGTCACTTTTGCTTGTGTCGACTTATCCTTGGTGAGCAGGGTTGACCCAGCCTTGATGACGAGTATCATGAATGATGTTCTTCGTCTGTTTGCAGAGCACCCGGAGCTCCATGAGCCTCGGCCTTTGCACATCTTCTTGCCAGACAGAGTTGAAGATGCCTTCCGCTTTGTACAGTCTGGGAAGAATACTGGCAAGGTCCTGGTCGATTATGAGACTATGGGTAATCCAGTGGTGGTACGATGATCCGGCCTGAGTCCAATGATCCCCTCTCTCAAGCTTCCCAGAAACTGACTTGTTGTACAGTTCCAACCTGCCGCCAAACCAGCATACAATTTCCCGGCACAGGCAACATATGTGCTGCCCGGGGGCCTTGGTGGCCTCGGTCGCGAGATTGTGCGATGGATGATTGGTCGCGGGGCTAGGCACTTCTTGCTCCTCAATCGTACCGGCCCCGACGTGTCTCCGGAGACACGGTCAATGTTAAAAGAAGCTGAGGCCCTGGGAGCGAGGATCTTGGCTCCGCCTTGCGACTGTTCTGACCGTATCGCGCTTAGCAAGGTACTGAAGGATGCGGCATCGCAGTTTCCTCCTATCAAAGGTTGCATCCAAGGCGCTATGAAGCTCAACGTAAGTGCCCTGTCCAACTAGTGAGGAGATGGAAACCAAAGTACATATTGGCTAATCAACCGGTTGTCTTATCTGGTTTCAGGATGACGCGATTCCAAACATGTCTGTGGAACAGCTCCACGACGCTCTACGTCCCAAACGCAAAGCAACGTGGAATCTCCACGAGCTACTTCCCAAGGACATGGACTTCTTTGTTTTGCTTTCGTCGTTCTGCGGTGTATTCGGCAATCCTGGCCAGAGCAATTATGCGGCCGGCGGTACCTTCGAGGACTCATTTGCGCGCTACCGCGTCAGCCAGGGACTCAGAGCTGCTAGTTTGGATCTCGCCTTAGTTGCAGAGGCTGGCTGGGCTAATGATAACTACGAGCTTGTGGCTTCCAACCTCCGGACGTACGGGGGCATACAAAGCGAGCAGCTTATGGCGCTACTTGATGTTGTTTGCGATCAATCCTACGACTGCACCGGCGGCAACGCTCAGGTAGTTACGATCGTGGACAAGCCCTCACATATCTACAGCCTGACTGAAGAGGGACGGATTGTTTGGCCGACGAAGCCACTGTTCCGCCACCTCTTGGCCATTGGCGAGCACAGCGCGAGAAGAGACAATGCCGAGGCTTCTAAGGAGGAGGGGTCAGTCGACTATATCGGCCTCGCCATGGCCGCACCCACACTGGAGGAAGCAGGCGAGGTTGTGGAGCAGGGTCTGATCCAGAAACTGGCCAAGTCGCTGTCGGTGCCGCCGGAAAGCCTTGACGTGAGCAAGCCTGCCTACGTCCTCGGGGTAGACTCGCTCATCGCCGTCGAGATCCGATACTGGTTCGCAACTAACTTTGCGATTGAGATCCCCGTCTTTGTTATAATGAAAAACCAGAGCGTGACAGACTTATGTATAGACGTGGCGCGCAAACTGTTCGATGGGCAACAAGCGACAGAGTAGATATTTACTTAAATACAGTACTCTAGATGATTGTTTAAATTGTATATGTCACGATAGCCTCATCTCTGACTATCGTTATACGAGACACACGCATACTGGAACGCCTAATGCAACGGCGGTCCTACTTGCTACACACTTTAGAACGACTCTCTCACATGCTTATTTAGGCTATAGCATATATTGTCTCATTCATTACTCATGTATTTCACCTATATATAGGGCAGTCACTTTTGCATATCTCTTTTCATAGAATTAAGCCTTTCACACACCTATTCTCATATGCCCCGCTGGATGCTCTAACTCGTGACAGCTTCTTGACTGACGCGAGCAAGAATCAACGGAAAACTTTCAAATTGCGACATGTTCACACCGGAATAAACAATGCGAGCATTCAGCAAGCAGTGGCTCCATGTTTGGAGAATTATGACCATTTATCTTCTCCAGTAACATACAGACTCCTCTTTCCATTCGAAGACGATAACAGAGTTCGTGATTATAATTGGGAAATCAGGCCTTTCCCGTTGAGGCCGACTGATCAGTCGCACTCTAAGTGCTTCCAGACGGTTGGCATGTCATCAAAATTCAACTATATTGAGGAAAATGAGATCTATGAAATCAGTCAGAAGCTTACAGCCACTAGGCTAGAAGAGGTTTGTTTTGTTCTTTTGGATACTCCGTTCTGATCATGCTGCACATTTCTCAATGAATGCGCTAATCTAGACCAAATATCAGGGTAGTAAACGCAAGCATACGTCATGTTTCATCTCTGTTCCTGAGATGGAAATCAAGTGTGAAGGCAGCACCGAACTTTCTCTCGCTGTTATTAGAGGGGACAAGGAGAGGGTACTGGAGCCGCTACACGAAAACGCCAATGTCAACGCACGAGACATGCTTGGCCGTACGCCTCTTATAGAAGCTGCGCTTTGGGGCCATGTTGAAATCACGATTATTCTCTTAGAATCGAAAGCGAACCTCACCAACATGGATAAAGAGGGAAGACAAGCTGTTAACCTAGCGAAAGAATGCGACAGAAACAATGGAGAGAGAGAAGAACGCCACATAAGCTACGTAGAGAAGCCTTCTGAGAAAAGAGGAATCGGAATATCATTCGTGGCCTACTCGGAGCCGTGCCGTCCAGCGGAAACTCGCTGATAAACAGCTTGAAAAGCTACTACGCAGCCCGGATTTACAAATATCTTCATCTAGGGACAGCTTCTTTGGTACTTCCAATTCACAGTGTTGAAATCAAGAATGAGTACTAAACAGTCGCTTACTGTTAGAGGCTGGGATCGTACGGAGTAAAGGAGGCAGCAAAGGCACAGTTAGGGGTTGGTTGTGACGATTATTCTAATCTACCGTTCCCTCTTCTAGGGGCCTATTATAGAAAGTCCTTTTACATGTCCCTCAGGTGCTAGTTTATCCGTTCCGGCCCCCCCACTAGTGCCCCTCCGGCTTGCCCCTCTAGGCACCTAACACAATCCACCCCCTCGCAGGTCTTGCCCTTAGGACCTCAGGCGGCTGAACTGGTGCCCCCCCTAGTCGGCATAGCGCTATAGGTCCCCTAGTAGGAGTCTAGGAACTTCTTAGGCTTAGCAGGCTGTAAGGCCGGCAACAGTCTCCCTAGCCTGTTACTAACTTTTAGCTTCACCCTAACTGTAATTGTCAGCGTCGGCTACCCAGCCGACGTTTAATTTTGTATGGCAAACGATTCGACGCTAGCACGACATGGGGTAGCCGACG
>JASUDE010000270.1:5941-65200 GCA_034509685.1 Colletotrichum cereale | reverse complement strand
GGGGGGCGGTTCTGCATCTTTGGGGTTCCAGAGATGTTTCTTGGTCAGTTACACATGTTTGTCACGGTCGTCGGCTGGAAACATTCGCGAATCATGTTCAAAATGTACGCTAGTTGAATAAACACCCAGTAGACGCGGCCAACTTGCGCGTGGTGTAGGAAGAAGGGTGGTTCTCCCATAGAGATGGGGGGATCGGGGACCAGGGTCGCCTTGGAGATGCCAGTAACAATGCTGAGCCAACTGGTCCGACCCGAGCAGAACGTCTGCCTCCTGCGTCAAAATGGCCACACTCTGTGAACGCTCATCTCGATGCTCAGAGTGTATCGTAGGCGACAACTCGACGGCCGACATGTTGACGGGGTCCAACGGGGTAGGCAAACGACCGGAAGCAACGAACCGCTGCGGTGCAAGACTTGCCATGTTCCGCAGAAGGCTTTCTCCTCGATGGAAGGCATCACTCGAAGAGTACCGTGGCATCGGTAAGGCTTGATCCGATCAACGGCCTTTTGAGCAACGACACCAGACCCGGGAGAGGGGTCCCGGAAATTGTCACGGCATTATCAAGATTCCTGAAGGCTGGTGGTTTTCGTTGTGACGTCTGCTGAGGCGACGAAAAACAGGTCTTTTCTGTTGCCATATGAGCCTTGACGCAACTCACAAACTTGGTCTTGATTTTACTTTCGAGCGATATTTCCCGGGATACTTGATTATGCCCCCATGAAACATACCCGAACTAGATTAGAGGGGCCAATTCGCATCAACACATGGTACAGACACCCGGGCCGTGTCAAACCTACGTCGGATAATGTCGACAGTATAGTCCGACCTTCCAATATAGTTTCGGTCTGATGATTGAGTGGTTGTTGCACATTCAGCGGCCGGCTCTGCGACTGACTAAGAGGGGCTCGTGTCGTTGCCTTTTCAGGAGTCCGTGTCTCACAGTTTCTGATAGAAGAGAGAGAAATCGTTTTATAATTACAGTTGTACGGCTTTAGATAGTCGTACATCAATATATGAACTCGTGTGTCGGAGCCCGGCCCATCTGGCGCAAGAGCTGCGGAATCCCCACGCTCAAACCTTGACAAACCACCCCTTTCCTAGCTTCTTCGTCTTGACGACCCGGGCCAGCGCCAGGAAGAAGGTCCCGATCATCAGACAGCTCCCGGCAAAGGCCTGCGCGCCGAGGTAACGCCCCCCGGTGGCGGAGACGATGGCGCCGGCGATCGGGTTGCCGGTGAGCACGGCAAAGGAGACGATGGTGAAGACCATGCCGATGCGCGAGCCCTGCTTGCTCGGGTCCGTCGTCAGGGCGCTGACGCCCGCCGGGAACAGGGCCTGGATGGCGTTGCCCACGATGCCGAAAAAGACGGTCCAGACGTAGAGGCCCGTCGGGGACCGGACGGCGATCCAGCAGTACATCAGGAGCCCCGAGAGGAAGGCCATGGGCGCGAAGACGGTGATGGTCCCGATCTTGTCGGCGACGAAGTTCGGCCCGAGGCGCCCGACGAAGCCGATGCCATTCAGGACCAGGAGCAGGTTCAGCGAGTCCGTGTACGAGAAGTCGAGCTCGTCGCGGCTGTACGAGGCCAGGTAGTAGAAGGCAAAGTACACGCCCATGAAAGACTAGAGCGAATTTGATCATCTCAGCAAGAATTCCAAAAGAAAAAAAGGCTCTTTCTCTACTCGGTCCATGTCCGGTCAAAACTTACAAAGAAGCCTCCCGCGGTGTAAAAGGTGAACTCGAGCTCCTTAAAGGCGGACAGGTCGACCATCTTGCTCGCCCTGCGCGGCGGGATGCGCGGCTTCAGAAAGACCAGACCCACGGACAGGGTGGCGAGCTGGATGAAGGCGAGGGTGCGCATGGCCCAGGGGAAGCCGACGCGCGGCAGAAGCTGGCGGACGGTGCTGGGGAAGACCAGGCCGCCCGAGGCGCTCCCGACGGCGGCGATGCCGATGGCCAGCGCCCTCTTCCTGTCAAAGTAGGTCGACAGCGTGGCCAGGGTCGGGCAGAAGACGAGGCCGAAGCCCAGGCCGACGCAGACGCCGTGCGAGAGGAAGATCTGCCAGTACCGCGTGCACCACGAGGTGGCGAATATGCCGAGGAGGATCAGCGAGGAGCCGCTCAGGAAGAGGTGCCGGAAGTAGCCCGCGTCGGTGAAGCGGCCGGAGAAGGCGCCGACGAAGAAGAGGAGGAAGACCTGGAACGACCCGATCCAGGAGATGTCGGAGGGCGGCCTGCCCAGCTGCTGGACGTAGTACGTTTGGAAGACGCCAAAGGAGTTGACGAATCCCCTTGGGTGACGGTCAGTTTCGGGCTCTCTCTCTCTCTCTCTAACGGTCTCCCCAAACAGAGGGAACGTGTGTTGCTCTCACCATGTGTCCATGAAGATGAAATGCGCACTCAGTACTGTGAAAGAGAGGCCCGGTCAGTTTCTCGCTCTCAGGCGCGTTGACGCATTTGCTCACCAGCCATCCAGGCGTCGTATCCTCCGTCCGGAGGAGGGCCGGGGTCCGAGGTGGGTATGGACGCGATGCGGCTCAGCACGCGCCCGACGCGACTTCCGGTGCGGGCGGTCTCTTCTCCGACGGCATCGTTCCGCGATGAATCGGACCTGGTCTCTTTGTCGGTGCCGTCCATCGTGTGGCAGGTTTGGTCTGCGCTGCGTTAAGACGTCGTTATGCTAGAGATAGGGCAAAAAGAGCAGTCTGGCTATAATGCTACCGCATACTGACGAACAGGGTCTCGGAGCTTCGTATTGTTGATCCCTCGCCAAAGTTGTTCAAATCGAATGGTTTCTTGAACTCATCCAGTTACGTCTCCCGTTGCTTTACCGAGGTTAAGCGGTGTGGCAATATGATTGGAAATACTACTAGTACGTCTGTCTGTATCCGCGCGAAACTAGCGATGGGGGAAGAGGCTATAGGTTTAGACGGGATTTGAAACCCCGTTTCGCATTTATATATGACTAGTTATAGTTAACTAACTATATATTAGTCATTGGGAACTCGAGTTGGTTCCCGGGCCGGTACCGCTCGGGGAGCCAACCAGATGCCGACTAGTTGCCCGGGAATGCGGCGGGAGTACCGGGATTTTCCCGCTCTTCTGCTTTGCGACCTGACAGCTAGCAACTCTTTGTTTACAGTCGCAAATTTGACTGGAGTTTTGTGGTTTTGAACAACAAGTGATGTAGGGATCTCAATGCGAGTTGATTCGGGGCCGTGTTGGTGCAATTCCCATATGGTAGTTCCATGGTTGCAAAGTGACAACTCGCTTTTCAGCAACTGATTGAATCAAGATGTGCAGTAGGGATATTTCTCATGGTGTTCGGGTGCGGTCGAGACGACAATCATCCAGTGCCGCAACACAACGCACCGAAATGTTTTCGCTCAGTGTCACCGCGACTTTTTGTCTTGGAAACCATCTCAAAACATTGGATTCCCAATTCATCCCGTCTGAATGCGAGTACCTCCCTTGGTACTGCACCAGAGAACGGCGTGGATGTCAAACGACGAAAGACAAGAGGGATGCGAATGTAGAACGAAGGGCTCAATGGAAGCACTGCTCAGTGCAAGGACGCAACCCTCGGAGCATTGTCGTAGAATTACACCGAGGGAGGCCTGAGAATGTCGTCCGAGGCGCAAAACCCGAGAAAAGGCTCGCGTATCACCAGGCCGAACGGCATTGCCGTACATGAGGGAGACAGGTCATGAAAGAGGGACTGGACGCACAAAAGTCTCCCTTGACCAGGAAAGACTCCCGATGGAGACCATTCAGTATCCGGGCATCCCCTTGACTTTCATCAACACCCTCCCTCTTTTGCCAGGCCATCGTATAAGAAGCGTCCCGGTTCCAACCCGTGCGGCCCTTTCCACCCTCCCCCCACGACGACCATGCATCTCCGTCCCTTTCTTCACCTCTTCCTCGTTGGCTCGGCGACGGCGGCCACCCTGCCCGGCCAAGGCCACGGCGCCGGAAGCTCGACGCCGGAGGTGCCCCTCCAACGCCCACGCCCGCGTCTCGCCGCGATCGTCCTCCAAGCCCAAAACCAAAACCGCTCCCCTAGTCGGCGACGTGCGCTGCCACAAGGAGGACCACTTCCCCGACCACCCGGCGATCGGCGCCATGGCGCAGTACCGCGCCGCCCGAAGTTCTGCGCCGACGAGGTGACGGACGCGTCGCTGGACGCCTCCGACGAACCCGGGGCCAGGAACGGCCGCTTCGCCCGGGACGCGCGCTTCAGGTACCGCGACGACGACGGCGGCGGCGGCGGCGGCGGCGTCAACCACGACTTCAGGATCTTCTGGGAGCCCGGGTGCAAGGTCAACCTCCCGTCGCAGTCCCTCCGGTTTCCGCTCGGCAAGGAGGGCAAGTGGAAAGAGCCGCTCGGGTGTCTGAAGCTTCTGACGCGGGTGTTTAGCGCTTGTGAGTAGTTTATACCCCTCCCGAGTGGTCGTCCTTCGGGCCACACAGACGCGGAAAACACGTTGGGTAAGCGGAAAGAGACGGCTTATATGAGATTTTTGGGGGTTTAGGTGACAACGGCGGCGTCGGAGGCACGGTCAGGGCGGGCTGTCTCGTCTACGATTACACTGGGGGAAGAAGCGTGATGGATCCCATGCCCATCTGAGCGAGCATGGGTTCTGGATGGCTTACTGCGTGTGTTGCTGTCGGCTAGTTTCACAGCCGAGGAGAGAAAGAGAGAGTACTGGGTATGTCGACGTTGATTAGCAACTATGACAACCGAATCATCACTCAGCAGATGACGATGGATTGATTTCTGTCTTCCACCATGCTAAGTTTACCCCAGACCATCCGATGTCTAATAGACCACCCCCCTGTAGCCAGCCCGATTGTTTGCGTCGGCACAGCCTCCTTCAGCTCTCTATGACGTAGGTGGTGATTCCATTCTCAAAGGTTAATGAGGGCGACTATACATGTTCGTGCTCGGGACGTGGTTCGGCTCGCAGATGCGGGTGTCAACCAACGGAGATAGATTACGGGGGGGGGGGGGGCCCCCCCCCCCCCCCCCCCCCCCCAAAGTCGCGTCCCATTCCAACAAACCAGACAACAGTAAACCACAGATCGCAAACAGCCCATTGCATCAAGCAGCCAAACATGTCGGCAGATCAGCACGGTCAATCGCAGTACGTCCTGCTTGCATAAAAGCGACGGTCTGGAAAAGTATCAGACGCTAATATGCATGACACAGGAACACGGACACGCAGGACATGGCCGCGGTAGACCGCAACGTCGGCGAGACCAGTGACGGCACAAGCCAGCAACAGGAGCAGCAGCAGAAGCAACAGAAGGGCGAGATATCAGCCATCGTGGACACCATCGTCAACAAGGCGCTGGGCTTCGGCGGCGCGTCCAAGGCCGAGAAGGGCAAGGGCCTGGAGGCGACATGATGCGGCTTTCCCGGCTGGCGGGAGATCCCTCTCCCAGATGGTTTCCAAAGTGTGCTTCTTGATGTTATGCGGCGGACGTGTCGGTGGAACGGGAGGGCGGCCCGGCGGTCTGATACACACTCATTTCGGCTTGTCCAGCAAGCGTGGCTGACACGCCGGGCCGGTTTTGCTACGATACTTGGCTTGTGGACAGTATACTCTTTTTTGTGCTTTATTGTTGTGGTGGCGTTGTGATGCGGGATCCGGGGGTATTTCAAGCAATGGATATCTCAAGTAATACAAGAAAAGATGCTCCGAGTGCGATATATGTAAAATGGCTTGCTATGTAACCCGCAACTTTCATTCGCCCCTGTCCCTGGATTCCGAGACAGAGCTGTCCTCGATACTGGCCTCCTTGCCCGAGTCCATGGCTCCGTACCTGTCAAAGAAAAAAGAGTTAGCTTCGTTATCCCAGCAGCCCCATGGCCTATGATAGGGTTACTTGGGGTTACTTGCCATGAAATGACGCCCAGGCCCAAGAAGGCGGCGACGCAGCTGAAGAACAAGGCGACGTAGCCCTTGGGGGTGAAGCCGTCGGGCAGGGGACCGGGGGGCTTGTTCTCGCCCGTAAGGTCGAGCACGTTCCTCGTGTTTCCGGCGGCGTTGCCGCGCGTCGGGACGCCGGCGGCACGGCACACGTCCAGGTGGCCCTCGGGGATCTTGCGCCCCTGCAGGGCCTCGGGCGCCTCGACGATGGTGGCGACGAGGCCCTGTTCCATGTGCCATTCGATGTGGCAGTGGAACAGCCACACGCCGGGGTTGTTGGCCCTGAAGCGGATGACAAAGTTGCCGTTGCCCTCGACGAGGATGGTGTCGCGGCGCATGGGCCGGCGCGGGAAGGCGACACTCGTGCCGGTGCCGGTGCCGGTGCTGGTCCCGTTGGCGAAATGACCGGCGTCCTCGTCGGAGCGGTGGACGACCTGGAACTGGTGGCCGTGCAGGTGGAAGGGGTGCTTGCCGTCGTCATCGTTGTTGAGGACGATCTCGACGACGTCGTTGTGCCTCAGGACGTACGGGATGGAGTAGGTGCCGTAGACGCGGGGGTCCGCGGCGTGCTCGGCACCGACGGTCAGGGCTGTGTAGAGCGAGGGGACCTTGGGCAGGACGTATGTCCGGTCGTTGAAGAAGGCGCTGCATAATGGTCAGTCGCGAAAATGTTTTGTGGAGGCAGGGTGTGGACTCACTAGTTTGCGCCGTCGGCGAGGTTGTCCATCTTGACGTTGAGGCTGAAGGAGTGGTCGACCTTGTCCAAGAGCTCCATCTCGTCAAAGGGGACGAGGCCAAAGTCATCCAAGGGGTCAAAGTCGTCGACGGCAGCAGGGTCCGGGAGGGGCTTCCTGTCGTCGTACACGAGCCAGCCAGTGACGTTGGCGTTCAGACCGTCGGGGATGTCGTCAAAGAGGCCCTCGTCCATGGCGCCGACGATGGCAAAGTTGCGGGACGCGTCCTTCTTGGTGGTCAACAGGACGCTGTAACGCTGGGCGGGAGCGATGTAGAGCATGTGGGCGTCGGCCTCCTGGGTCCAGACGCCGTCGACCTCGACGACGCGCAGCGAGTGGCCCTCGAACCAGACGTAGTGAGAAGCGAATGCACCGATGTTGACCATGCGGACGAGGTAGGTCTTGCCGGGCTGAACGCTGACCTTCAGGCCCTGGGTGTCGTTCATAAGGGCCGAGTTGGGGACGGGCTCGGCGCCGGAGGGGTTCTCGACGCTGATCATCTTCTTGATGAGAGAGCGGGTCGACTGGTGGTACCAATCGGACAAGGTGATGACGAGCTCCTCGTCGTATTTCCCCTCGTAAGGGCCCTTCGGGTCGTGGATGACCAGGGGGCCGCGGAGACCTTCTGGGTACTGGCCATCGTTGTGGGCATGGTACCAGTAGGTGCCGACTTGGTCAAACTGAGAGACGGCATGAGCTCACTGGGGACGGGGGAGGTTCTGTCATGGGCCGGTGAGAACTCACCTCAAAGTCATATGTAAGCGAGTTCCCGGGCGGGATGGCGCATTGGGTTATGCCGGCGGCACCGTCCATGTGGTTCGTGCCGTTCTGGAACAGGCCGTGGAAGTGTAGACTGGTGCTCGCATTGCCGAGGTGGTTATGGACGGTGAGGACGAGCCTGTCGCCCTTGTCGGCCTCGATGAGAGGCAGCGGCCAGTGGCCGTTGACACCGATGGTGGGCTTGTTGAATGCGCCATCCGGGCTGGCCAGGACCCATCCGATGCTCCAGTCGAGCTCGATGGTCTTTGCCAGGACGCATGTAACGAAGAGCGCCAGAGCGGCGAATCGAGCCATCAAGGCCGAGGGAGGCGTTGAGAATGCCATAGTGGCCGGGGGTGGAGTGAGAGTGAGAGTGAGAGAGAGAGAGAGAGAGGGAGAGAGGGAGGGCGCGTGTTGGCTCCCTTGTGTCGTGTGCAGCCCAGGTCTCTGTCTCTGTCTCTATCTCAAGTCAAGTTAAGTCAGAGGAGCGAGAGTTCGGTCGTGATTCATAGACTCGCTAGATCCCACAAAAAAAAGGCAACTTCCATATAAACCGGGCCGAGTGCGGAGGACATTGGACGGATCGGTTCTTCCCGCCCCGTTACAGAAACACTTTTGAACCAGGATGCGGTAGACGGGCGGGGCGGGGGGGCGGCAAGAAAATCGGCGGACGGAATGGAATTACATGGTGGAAGCGGAGCGAGAGCGAGACAAGAGAGAGAAAGAGAGAGGAAGACACACGTGATGACAAAACTGCGCCTCATGGAAACGACACGACGTCTTGGCGATCTGATAAGGGAATACAGTACAGCCGCCTTTCGCGCCTTCCGTTCCCTGTAGGCTGTACTGTAGACCATCCAGCGTGGGTACGTACACTACAGTCTACAGAAGTGCCCGAGATACGTATCCGTACACAGCACGCGATTCCCCGCTTTTCGGTGGAGAATCACCTACTTTTATCTGATCCTACAGCGTCTGATGGCAAGCACGACAGCGCTTCGTGCCCTCTGCCCGCCCGGTTTTACGACGCTCTGGGAAGGAGAAGGAGAAAAGAAAACCCTTTCGGAATCCGCTCCCTCACACGACACGACACGACAGGACAGAATTCCCTTGGCCGAACATCTTTGTGCATTGTATTGCATCTGGTTTCATTTATCCCTCGACTTCCAGTGCTGTGCCGTCACACCTGACACCTGACGCCTAGCTGTCTCTGTTTCTGATTGGGCCCCATCGTCAACTCATTCCCCGATCGCCACCCGCTCATCCTCAACCTCCACACCCTTGATCTCACTCTCACCCTCATTCTCATTCTCACACGCATCGAGTCACATCTCGTGTCACTTCACAATGGAGGACCTATTCTCCCTCCCCAGTACGGACAAACCCCCTCCAACCCTCCTCCCGGCCCTCTCCGCCTCGCCTCCCCGCCCTCACTAACATCCACCCCGCAGTCTTCTTCATCACCTTCCGCGAGTCCCTCGAGACCGCCATCATCGTCTCCGTCCTGCTCGCCTTCATCAGGCGCACCCTCGCCACAAAAGATGACCCCGCCCTCCAGCAGAAGATGGAGGGCCAGGTCTGGCTCGGCACCGCCGCCGGCCTCCTCACCTGCGTCCTCATCGCCATGGCCATCATCAGCGGCATCCACAGCCTCGGCGCCGACCGCTTCGCCGCCGCCGAGAGCCTCTGGGAGGGCGTCTTCTCCCTCACCGCCTCCCTCGTCATCACCGCCATGGGCGCCGTCCTGCTGCGCGTCACCAAGCTCCAGGACAAGTGGCGCCTGAAGCTGTCCAAGGCCCTCAACGCCGGCGCCGCCCACTCCGGCCCCTTCCGCGACCGCCTCCGCTACCTCGGCGAGAAGTACGCCCTGTTCCTGCTGCCCTTCATCACCGTCCTGCGCGAGGGCTTCGAGGGCGTCCTCTTCATCGCCGGCGTCGGCGTGAGCGAGACCGCCACCTCCATCGCCGCTTCCGCCCTCCTGGGCCTCGCCCTCGGCGCCGTCGTCGGCTACTTCATCTACAGGTGAGTCCTGACCAGCTGCCACAGACCTCGTCTAGAGAGAACATCGTGCTCATCCTCTTCCGCCCAGGGGCTCCAAGAATGCGCCGATCCAGGTCTTCCTCATCGTCTCAACTTGCTTCCTGTATCTCATCGCCGCCGGCCTGTTCTCCAAGGGCGTGTGGCATTTTGAGCAAAACGAGGTTCGTCTTCCCTCCTCCCCCGCGAGTTCGCGGGAGCAAGCTAACATGCCGCCAAGTGGAACAAGATCGTCGGAGGCGACGCGGCGGAGCTCGGCTCCGGCCCCGGCTCCTACGACATCCGCAGAAGCGTCTGGCACGTGAACGTGAGCCACCCCCCCCCCTCTCCCAAACTTCCATACTAGAGCAGCCTTTGACAACCCGCCCAGTGCTGCAACCCCGACCTCAACGGCGGTGGCTTCTGGGGCATCTTCAACGCCGTCCTGGGCTGGCAGAACTCGGCCACCGTCGGCTCTGTCGTCTCGTACAACCTGTACTGGGTCGCCGTCGCCGCCGGCTTCTTCGTCATGATCTGCAAGGAGAAGGGCTACTGGCCCTACGGCAAGAGGGACAAGCAGCAGCAGCAGCAGCAGCAGCGGGTAGACCGCGAGTTTGATGACCAAGAGCCGCTTCTCAGCAGGCCCGCGAGGTAAGTCGGTCCACCCAACTCGGCGAGAGTCGGGCAACGTCGTCCGTGACACCGAAAAAGAGGAGTCCGTTTCCCAAAGGCCATGATAATTTTCTGGAGTCCTGCCGAGAGGTAAAGTCCGAAAGCGCCTTCAACCATATGTAGTCTCTTCGTCCTTCACCATATCCTGTACATACAAACCATGTATCCGGACATAAAACAATGCTGCCCGCATATCCTGACGTACCTCTCTAGACTACTCTCCATTGGCTTGGATGCGTCTTCCAGTTACTCAGCAGACAGGCTGAAACTAGCATGACCGGACACCCTTTCACCATCATTGACCTCATTGACCTCCTGGCAGGCCGCCTTGAATCGTCCATCCTGCATCCATCATCCCGACAAGGCCACTCCCTTCTATGAGGCCACCCCGGCTCCCTTTTGGATCTTGGACGATCCCACGGTGATTTAGAAACAGTGTGATACTGCGGTTGCTTTCTCTTCTTGTGCAGGGTGATGTTTCGACTGTTGTATCGCCACTGGGCACTGTTGATGGCTGTACGTTGGTGTCGCGTTGCACAGGGGCGCTTTCCAAGACCGTGTACTATATATACATCGCGTTCCCCAGCTATCTGGCTCGAGAAGGACAATAGAACTTCTTGCTCGCGTACTGATCATGCATGGCGCTCCTCGGCTGGCCTGTGAACGAGTCCCGGATCTGCTCTAGGTCGTGTCCGGTGGTTGTCGTGCCGCAGCAGCCACTCGAAAAGGGGCCGTCTCCAGCGGGGAGAACCGGAGCTTCTCGAGGGTTGGCAGGTGGTGGACAGCAGCGACTTCAGGGTTTCTAGATGTTGGCAGGTGTCGTAGTTGGGGTGATCGTGTCTTCACGAGGTATCTCTGAACCAGTTTGGCGCTTTGGGTGCGCTTCTGGTGACTCGTCCATCACCCATGCCGGCGCCAACAAGGTGAATGTGCTGTTCGAGTCGTCGTATGAGTTCGATGCCGGGAGATTGATTCAGTTCTTCGATCACGCGTGCCGGCAGGGATACCCGCAGATGGAACAGAGGGTTCGTGAGATGTGGATGACTCACGGTCGACTTGCCTTGTTCCTCCTGTGCTTGTCCTCGCGCCGTTGCATCCAGACGTTGGATGGCCGCACTCGCCTTCTGACCTTCCCCCCTCTTTCTGGCAGCCAAGCTGACCCCAATCGACAGGTTCGAATCCCGGGCTTCCTATTTGGACGTAGTCGTCGAGGCCAATCCTCGGAGCCTGGTGGCAAGATGGAGACCCCTTTTCGGTCTCCTTTCCTTCTATTCCGTTTCGACCTTCCACCCAGTCTCGGCCCAGGTCGTCGGAGCCGGGTGGGGTTTCACACGGCACGGGCGGCACCTGCCCAGACATTCGATCTGGCGGCGGCGAGTCCGGCCCCACATCCCCGATCTTTCCATCATGGGCTGGACGGGACCCCGTGGCGCCGACATGGACATTCCCAGGCCGTTTCAGTTAGAGCGCCTGCAGCATGCGCCGCCCCCCTCAATTACCGAGGAGCATAATTATATATCGGAGACTTCTTTTTTTTGGGATGAACTGTGAGAAAGCCTGGAGAACCTGGGGCGCCGACAAATGGATGGCAGGCTGTGCGGGTGTAAAGGGTTATTATGCTCTGAAGTACAGCCCAAATGGGGCCGGGGTACCAGTTTCACAGGTAAATTGAAGTGTCAATTTAGTTGCATTGAGGTGCTATGGGGCTTATACTACTACAGTATCCGTAGGTATGTTGGGGAGACGCATGCAACCCCGTACCGTATCCTTCGGTGAAGCCGAACACTCTGCGATCGACAAAGGCTACTTCCCACCGAATCGAACTCGGACTGCGTTTACTCGTCGCGGGGGAGGACAGGGCAGGCAATATACATAGTACATGGTAAGATTACCAGCCAAGGATGGCGGGCGGAGATCGCCACGGCACGTCAGGGTCGGCGTTGTAGGAGCATCCTTACCGCCGTCCGATCTTCGAGTCAGTTCAGACGAGAGAACGAACACGGGCAAACGCGCTCAACGTGAAAACCCGTACGGACGGTACAAACGGACCGCACGACTAATGATTCGCCCACAGAAGCATGCTGGACTGTTCATCCCCCCCCCCCCCCCATTCCCTTGTTTCCACCGTTTTTGACCCCCTCAACTCCAAACCTTATCAAGGATCCCGGGAGTTGACAACGACTACTACTATGTATGTAAAGTATAAGCCTCGTCCTGGTATTACTCCTCAAAGTATAAATCGCCAACTCCGGGACACTCGGGCCACGACGTCTCCTTTTTCCGACGCCCGCTCGGCATAGTGATGGGCAAGGAGGGTGGGTAAAAAGATTCGTCGACATGATGACTACCAGAAGCCGAACACTCAACGCGAGCCGGCCATCCATGGCGGATCCGGGCGGAGACGTTGTATAGGGTTATTAGCATGGAAACTCTGTGATATAGTTAGTTGCCCCCAGATCTATGAAGATAAATAAGCCCGCCCTTCCGCCCCAGTCGTTCACGTCTCTCTGTTGACCTTCACCCGCTCCCATCAGTCGCTCATTAAGTCGCTCTTTTTCAAAACCGCTCGCTTTCCAAAAAAAAACCAAAACCTACACTTTCGTTTCCCCCAAGATGAAGAGCTTCACCACCCTCGTCCTCGCCGCGGCCGCGGCCACCGGCGTCATGTCCGCCGCCGTCAGCGCTCCCAACTCCGTCACAGACGCCACGACGGGCAAAAGCTTCCAGCTCACCAACAGCGTCATGAACTCGGCCGCCTACGCCACGTTCCAGAACACCCCGGTCGTCTTCCCCGTCAACAACAACATCGATGCCCGCGACCAGACGCCCGAGCCCGAGCCCAACCCGAACCGCCACGCGACCATCCCGGACTTCAACTTCGTCCTCCAGTGCACCGTGTCTGTGAGGCCGACGAAGGATCCCGCCCCCCCCCCCCCCGGCCGCGCGGGCAAGATTGCTAACAGTGAAACCAGGGGTTCCGCGGCGACTGCCTCGTCTTCGGCTCCCCCCCGGGCGAGTGTGGTGAGTTTTCCGACGTTCGTGTCCAAGACGGGAGGTTCCCAGTTGCTAACCCGAATCGTCTAGTCTCCTACTTCAACTTCCAGAAAGAAGGCACCACGGACATCAGCAACAGGTTCAACGACAAGCTCATCTCCCTGTCCACCAACACCGGCGGCATGTGCCAGTTCTACAAGTATGTGTAACCCCCTCAACACACACGAGAGCCCTCGGCGAGCCGTATACTAACCGTGTGTTCCCCCCAAAAATAGGTTCAAGGGCTGCAACAACAAGGGTGACGACCGCGGACTCAGCTCTTCTTACAACTACAACCTCGGCGTTGCTCTGCCGGAAGACCCCCGCACTCCCGAGTACGAGGACGAGATCACCTCCTGGAGGTGCTAAGCCGGCCAAGGGCGGGCCCAACCCACAGTCGGCCGGTGAAGTCGTCGCGCGACGGGTGCTGTCCGGGCCGACGAGTCTCGAGCGTACCGTGCGGCAGACCTCTGCCAAGCGTAGACGAGGCCATTCTGTGTATATTTTTTTCGTTACGCTCCAGCTTTTAGAGAGTTGACTACATAATATGATCCGGCTACTGTTTCGAGTAGAAATGCGGTCATTGCAGAGAAATAGTAAACATTCTGAAGTGCCATGGTCTCAAGTTCGTTGATTAGAGTATTGAGTCATTTCAACTCTTTTTGGTGCAAGATATCCGTACACACATAGGTGACCTTCCAGCGTTTACTGCAGCTTCAAACAAGCCAGAAACTTTCGTGTAAACATGTTTCCCATACGCCCGCATCTCGGTACAAGGTTCAGTTGAAGGAGAGTAAACCTCGCCTCTGCCAGAGGCAGTTTTCATAGTGCCAACTATGCGACGCAGGCGCAAAACTGTAATCACATACTTCCGCACTACCGGATGGTTGCCAGAAGGCCAACTAACATGATAGATGTGGACCATGTTACTGTTTTCGGGGGGTTACTTGGCTGGTTCGAATGAGCTCGAATCTCATAGCTGGACAACCAAGGGCGAAAGGTTCTCTGCGGGTGACCATGCCGAATCCAGGTCAATTTGCCAGAAACGTTAGTTTTGTGCGGGGGATTCCTTGGCACCGAGCAACCCGAATATTGGATAAACAGCCGACATTACGCTCTAGGGGTTATCTAGCCCCTCCCAACGGGGGGGTTGATCTCGACATCACGACGAGAGTTCCAACGCCGCGGGCGATGACGGCACCAGGCGTTGTTCAAAGGAGATGCTTCACGAAGAGTGCATAGCGAGTCCAAGTCTATTTCACCCGCCGAGGTGGCTCCTCGACCCGATGCTGGGGTCCAATGCAATGACCACTGCCGTCACGTTTCTTGGCGAGACTGATGTCACCAGAGAGCCTCACAGCGACGTGTTATTCTCTCACAGCAACGTGTTATTCTGTCCCAATTGTCTTCGGTTACTCCCGGATTTGGCAGACAAAAGTGGCCATCGGCCCATGATGTTGCGACGCCAGGATCGGACCGTGTTTGGCTACCAAGGCTGGGAGTCACTCTTCTTGTTTCTTGTTATTATGGTACAGACACCACTCTACCCACGCGGACCAGTGAAGCGCGGGACTAATACGATACCAAGCCTGTCGGTGAAAGGAGCGGGTTTAACGAGCCGTTGAAATTCTATAATACTGCGTACGCTACCGAGGGAGCCGGCGGGCGCTGCAAGTCATGAATCCGGGTATCGGTCAAGGTATCCATCCGTATATGTGCCTCGATGATTGCTGCGGTTAACCGAATCGCGGGGGGCGGACCGGGGGCAGATCGTCGGTTTTCTCCCCTCCATCCCTGGTTCCCCCTCATGATTCCCCGCAGTCGTCGGCCTGTTCAACCCCGAGTGCATTTGTCCGGATGCCACGCTATTTCCGGGACAGAACATGATGGGGAGCAGGGGGACCGTCATCGGGGTATGCTCGTCTTTAAAGATGCGCGGTGCGGGTGAACAGCTCTCGCGCATTCTCGCCAAATCGGCTTGGTGATTGGTTTCCTCCTTCGTTCGCCTTACTCATCGTGCCGCAATCCGAAGCAAGATCAAGCAGTATTCGGCAACAGAAAAGTGACACGATGAGACTTGGTTTGAAAGCCGGCGGCGGCCTTCTCTGGCTCGCCGCCTCGCTCTGCGGGTTGCAGGGCGCCTCGGCCCAGGACGTTGACTGGCCGATCCACGACAACGGCCTCAACCAAGTTGTCCAATGGTAACCTCTCGAGACGATTCCCGGATGTGTGTGGGTTGATGCTACGTTCGAGGACCAATACTGACGCCGCAGCTGAGCTGCACACAGGGACCACCACAGCTACATCGTGAACGGCGAGAGACTCTTTATCTTCTCTGGCGAAGTATGGGAAAAACCCGCTTTCCCTTTGGACGTCGAAGCCCCAGTCCAGGCTAACCTAACCTCTCTTTTAGTTTCATTATTGGCGTATCCCAGTGTTCGTAACGCCCGGCCGTCACTGCACATGGTGCGAGAACTAACACCATCAAGTCCCGAACTCTGGCGAGACCTCCTCGAGAAAGTCAAGGCAGCTGGGTGAGACGGCCCGCACGAAGGGGGCAACGTTGTAGGCATGACCCGAGAGCTGATGGCTCGAGTAGATTCAATGCGTTTTCCATCTACAACCACTGGGGTTACCACAACCCCACGCCGGGGGTTTTGGACTTCGACACGGGGGCTCACAACTTCACCTCCATCATGACCGTCGCCAAGGAGCTCGGCATCTACCTCATCGTCAGGCCCGGGCCCTACGTCAACGCGGAAACCAACGCCGGCGGGTTCCCCCTCTGGCTCACGACTGGCGAGTACGGCCCTCTGCGGAACGACGACCCCAGGTACACCGAGGCGTGGACGCCCTACTGGTCCGAGATCTCCAAGGTCATCGCCCCCCATCTGGTCACCAATGGCGGGAACGTCCTCATGTTCCAGGTAAAGAAGAGCCCCCGGAGGGTTCCGAACAGTGGCGAGACCCGCATGCGCTGACCCGGGGAAACCCCAGATCGAGAACGAGCTCAACGGGCAGTGGAAGGACATTCCCAACAGAGTCCTCAACCCGCCTGTTGCAAACTACATGCAGCTCCTCCAGGACAGCGCGCGCGAGAACGGCATTGACGTTCCTCTGGCCCACAATGCGCCCAATATGGTAAAGATTCCCACCCTAGAGCGGACGTTTCAGTCTACGACTAACGGTTCTGCAGCGAGGCTTCTCCTGGTCCAAAGACTTTTCCAATGCCACTGGAAACGTCGACGTCGTCGGTGTGGATAGCTACCCGTCTTGCTGGAGTTGCAACTTGAGCGAGTGCACGGGAACCAATGGGCAGTACACCCCCTACGTGAGTTGTTCTTCCGCTCGTTACTCTGGGGTCGGTTTGGGCTAAACCAGCTTTCGACCGCAGTTGACCCAGGACTACTACAGGTAAATAAAGACTGCTGTTGGAGAAAAACACGCTTGATGAGTCGGGGCTAACAAAGGGGTTATCAAAGCTACTTCACAGTCCAGTCCCCGTAGGTGCTTCCAAACCTTTCTCGATATCGACTCATGACACTGACAAAGTTTTGCAGCTCGCAACCCAACTTCCTGCCAGAGTTCCAAGGAGGCTCCTACAACCCCTGGGGCGGACCCGAGGGGGGTTGTCCCGCCGACATTGGCGCCGACTTCGCCAACATGTTCTACCGCGATCTCATCTACCAGAGGGTCACCGCCATCTCCCTCTACATGATGTTCGGCGGCACCAACTGGGGATGGCTCGCCTGCCCCGTCGTTGGTGAGCACAGCCAGCCCCGTACGATGAAACAGGCAACCGGGATGGCTGACTGGGATGGACAGCATCGAGCTACGACTACTCCTCTCCCGTGTCCGAGAACAGAATCATCGGCAACAAGTTCTACGAGACGAAGCTACTGACTCTCTTCACCAGAGGTACGGATGCTTTGACGCACCGAATGCGGGGCAGAATCGCGCAATACTAACGTTTTCCCAAAGTGGCCAAGGACTTGACAAAGACGGAGAGGGTCGGAAGCGTACGTGATGGGGCATGAAGTCCGAAATGAGCCACGATGCTAAGCTAAACTCGCGCGCCCAGGGTACCGGCTACACGACCAACGCGGCGATCAGCACATCCGAGCTCCGCAACGTCGACAACGACGCCGCCTTCTACGTCGTCCGCCACGCGTACACGCCGTCCAACACCAACGAGGCCTTTAAGCTCTCGGTAAAGACCTCCGAGGGGTCGTGTGAGTTCTCGTCAGTTGCTTGTCCGTGAGCATGTCCACCATACTGACCTGACCACCCCCTGACCCAAAGTCACCATCCCCCAGCACGGCAGCTCCATCGCCATCAACGGCCACCAGGCCAAGGTGCTCGTCACGGACTTTGCGTTCGGCGAGAAGACGCTCCTCTACTCCACCGCTGAGGTCCTGAGCTACACCGTCCTCGACGGCCGGGAGGTCATCGCCTTTTGGCTCCCCGAGGGCGAGTCCGGCGAGTTCACCGTCGCCGGCGTCACCTCTGCCGAGATCGTCGGCGAGACCAACGTCGGCGACTTTGGCGTCTACCCGGGCGAGGCCAACGTCACGGTCGCGTACACCCAGAGGAAGGGAATCACCGTGGTCCATCTCGGCGACGGGTCTCGCGCCCTTCTCCTGGACCGCAGCGCCGCCCACCTCTTCTGGGTCCCGACCCTCGACAACAACCCTCTGGCCCCGGCCAACAACACTGGTAAGCTTGGTCTGAAAAGGAGGCATGCAACAAAAATTCAAACCCCGCTGACTTTTTTCTGCCAGTTTTCGTCCAGGGACCGTACCTGGTCCGATCGGCGTCTCTGGACGAGGCCGGTCGCAGCTTGGCCCTTTCCGGAGACGCCGACAAGGAGACGACCATGACCGTCTTCGCCCCCGCCTCCCTTTGCTCCATCACCTGGAACGGCAACAAAGTCGAGATCCTCTCGAGAGACGGAAACGCCTTCACGGCTAGGATCGAGGGCCCCGTCAAGTTCGAGGTTCCTGCTCTGGGCCCTTGGAAGGTCCACGACAGCTTGCCCGAGATTGCCACGGACTAAGAGGCCACTTCCGACAGCTGGGTTGGTACGTGTTTGATTTCCTCCCCCTCCCTCTCCAACTTTGTTGCCAAGCAGCCTCTAACGCGCGTTCTAGTTGCCGACAAGACCAACACGTCCAACACGGTCAAGCCGGCTCCCAACAACCCCGTCCTGTACGTCGACGAGTACGATATCCACGTCGGGAACCACATCTACCGCGCCACGTTCCCGACCGACGAGGACGCCGCCCCCCCGACCGGCGTCTTCCTCAACCTCACCGGCGGCCTGGCCTTCGGCTACTCGGTCTGGCTGAACTCGGACTACATCGGCTCCTACCTGGGCCTCTCCTACCTCGGGGCCAACGCGCAGGACTTCTCCTTCGCCAACGCCACCCTCGCCGCGAGCGGGCACGACAACGTCCTGGTGGTGGTCATGGACAACTCGGGCCACGACCTGCGCGAGGCGGCCCTCGCCCCGCGCGGCATCTCCAACGCCACCCTCCTCGGCCCCGACGCCGGGGGTTACAGGTTCTCCGAGTGGAAGATCGCCGGCACCGCCGGCCGCAACGACCTGATCGACACCGTCCGCGGCCCCATCAACGAGGGCGGCCTGTACGCCGAGCGGGTCGGGGCTCACCTCCCGGGCTACCCCGACGAGAACTGGGCGCCCTTCGCCTCCGCCTCTGCGGGCGGGGCCCTCTCCGTCCCCGGCGCCGGCATCCACGTCTTCCGCACCGTCGTGCCCCTGCACGTCCCCGCTGGCCTCGACGTATCCATCTCGTTCCGCCTCGGCGCCGCCTCCGACGACAGCAACCGGCTGCGCGCCCTCCTCTTCGTCAACGGCTACCAGTACGGCCGCTACAGCCCGCACATAGGCAACCAGGTCCGCTTCCCCGTCCCGACGGGCGTCCTCGACTACGACGGGGAGAACACGATCGCCGTCACCGTCTGGAGCCAGGCCGCCGAGGGCGCCGGGCTGACGGTGGAGTGGCAGGCCGACTACGTCCACACTTCTAGCTTCGACATGGGCTTCGACAGCGGGCCGTTGAGGCCCGGCTGGGACGAGAGCCGTCTGGCATTCGCCTAGAAGGGGTCTCGGAGGCACGATGGGGGGGGGGGGGAGGGGGGCTGGTATACACGAAACGACGTCTGAATAATCAAGCATAATACCGGTGCTCCTATTTGTAATGTTTGATGCTTCAATGTTGATAACTTGTAATGTCTTCTGAAAGGAGGAGAATGCCCTTCCGTCAAGCGGTTGTGACGTGAAGTTTCAGTTGCAGATACCGTTTGGTACCAGAAGACCGACCAAGCCCGAACAAAGCAACCTTTATATAGTTGAGTCGATCGCTGAAACTTGGCCGTTCACAAAGGGGAGTTCAGTCGCGATGCTCTGAAGTCGGGTTTCTAGGGTGCAGCTAATGGTACCTATGTTTCAGCTGCTCTCTCTTACAAGAACATTGTTGCCCGCGCTTCATCCAGAAGCAAGTTTCACGACTAATCTGAATCCAACGGCCGTAGTCAAACCAAGCAAGCACTCACTTCAAGGAATAAGAGCTACTGCTCGTCCGCTTGAACCTCGTCAGTTCCCGCCACCCAAGTCGACGCCAGCCCCTCCAGCCATCGTGCCACCCAAAATGGCAGCCTTTGGTCTTTTCGGATCTCTTCCGGCAGAGCTGCGCCTCAGGATCTGGAGGTTCACGCTCCAAGACGAAAAACCCCGGCTTGTAGGGGTGGCGCCCACCCGCGACGGATCCGATCACAGAGGCGGAAGGCTCCCCGTCATCTCGGCCGTCAACCGCGAAAGCCGAGACGAGTTCCTGCGACTCTACATCCGCCTCGTTGACCCGCCAGCCCCCGCCGACAAATCCCGCCGGAGCCACGGCTACGTGAACCCGCGCATGGACGGCCTCGTTCTCGGAGTCGACGGCAACTATGAGGCGTGCCTCAGCAGAGGCGTGCCGTGGATGTTCCTGGACAGGTATGCCCTCGGAGACATGATCGAGGCGCCCGTCTTGCCCCGGGCTGCCCGGGAGCAAATCCGAGACGTGCGGCTTCACGACGTCGATTTCGTGTCCCGGGTTGTGAGAGGCAGCATCCGGGACAGAGACCAGAGCGTCGACGTCGGGTCCCGGGAAGCGTCGGGCGCCGTCCGGCTTCCCCCCCTTCGCTTCCCCAACCTGTCGACCATCTGGATCGTGAGCCTCTCCATATCGGACGTAGACTTTGAGGCCCTCATCGGACCCGCCTATTGGGCTCTGCAGTGTCTTCGCTCCCACTTCGGGTTCGCCTTCCGGTACTCGCAGTCTTCCGGCAGGGTCTATGCCGGCATACCCTGCATGGACCGTTCCGAAATCGCCGAAGGCTGCAAGTCCGTCAGGCTGCCGCCGGGCTTTGCGAGGCCGGGGCCTCACTTCTTCATTCGCATTGACCTTCTGGCTGGCGATCCCGAGCCGCCTTTCGGCGATTGGGCCCTTCTCGAGGATGTGAAGTCGGTTCGTTATTCCATATGGAGGCTTTCGGCCAGGTATGTTGCTTTGCGTCTGGGAGAGGATCGGAGTCGAGACTAGAAAGGGTGTCGGGAGTTCAAATGTGTTCTGCCCAAGATGAGAGGTGGAAAGGGCTCACCTGGTAGATGCGCTCGAATTGGAGCGTTGTTTTATCATATAGATTGTATTCCATGGATGATGGTGATGTGAATGGTTATGTTGTCTGGGCTGGTACTTTGAATGCATTGGTCTTCTAGACAATCAACCATGAGAAGTGATCAGACATGGAAGTCGTCGTCGTGAGACTTGAGAACCTACATGCTACACAGCTCTCATACTTTCATATGTAATGAGTATCTCATGAAGTTTTATTTACGCTGGTATATCTCAAAACATGTCAATCTTTAGTGTCGTGCGTTAACTTTCTCACCGTCGCCTTCCTTCCTTCCTCACGCGGCTTTCAGTGTCCGTCTCCAGACCAGAAAGAGCAGCTCTTCGCAGCTGCTTCTTTCCTCACATCATCTATGGAAAGCAAGTTAAATATCTGATACCCTCTTTTTAACCCGGTTGCTTCAAACTTCTCATCAACAACCATCACAACCTCCAACCCAAGACGCCTGCTTCGAGAATAGGTCAGCAACCTTTTGGTACGTTATGCCTAGTATAGTCTTCTAATTCGACAATGTGCTGACTTGTATGAACAGAATCTGCAGTTTAACTCTATCATACTAGACAACATTTATCCCTCCAACTTTTGGCATACAGCACAGCTCACAGTGAATCAAACAACCGCAGTCATGGCTTCGGTTCCCTCAACGACTCTTTCCGTCGCCCAATACAGATCGATGATCGAGAAGATCGCAAACAGTGACTCTTCTGAGATCATTGGATGGTTGACAAAGAACCACACGGACAAGCTGCCTTGGGTTTTGCGAGTGAAGTCGGAGTTCTATCAACCCGTCATGAACGCCTTTCCCCGCTACCTACTGTTCATCAGCACCTCGCGCAACCACGGCGCAGTGAACGGAATCGCAATGATTTCGATTTCTCACCAGGTCCACACTGTTGGTGGACACTCACGCCCACAAGTCTTGTACCGAGTCATCCACCAACGCCAGCCCAACGGCGGTATCAGGTCCAGACTGGGACGCGGAAGCGATCCAATCTTTCTGCAGCTCCATCTCCAGAAGCACCTGCAATCGCGATGCCGAGAACTTAGCCCTTTCCTATCGGCTACTACTTGTCGAGAGACAGCGCTCGGACTAGCCGCCAAGTATGCTGTTCAGGGCCTCCCAGGCGTCCAGATCATCGAGTTTGAGACAACTGGCCCAGGCTGGGACCATGACATCCAGAGACTCTGGCATGCCAGTTCCTTGGCTCAACAATTTGGACTGAGCAGAATCAACAAGGTTCTCACCAACAACGAGTACCTCGTTGAGCACTCCATCCCCGAGAAGAGCATCATCCGTCGCTACGACTGGAACCAGGACAAAGACAAGCTTGATCCTCGGGGCCTTCGCATGAGAAAGGCTGCCAAGGATTTGGATGCCAAGAAAAGATACAAGGAGCGCGCGGATAAGAGGAAAAGAGCAGCAGCGGAGAGGCGCAAGTTCGACGACCTGGACGAGTCTGAACCCGAGACCAAGAAGAGAAAGACTGGAAAGTGGGTTAAAGTCGGCATCAAGGTGGGCCGTAACACTGGCGCTTGAGTCTATTGGAAGGCTTGAGTGCAAGGATCAAAATTCCCATAAGCCAAATTGGAGATCTAGTTAGTGGCAGGATCTTGCGAAGTTTGTTGATGCTTAAGGGGCGATTTCGGGATTTCACAGGTTGCATTTCTTACATTTGGGCAGACGATAGACAGGACTCGATACCATCAGGCGTTACATCAACAGATACGTAGACAGAAAACACGGTTATTTCCATCATATCGGTCACCATTCCGGACAACTTCTCTCTCATTGCTATCTGGGGCCTTTGGGCGTCGTGTAGTCCGTGGACCGCGTGCCGCTGGCCTCGGCCCATTGGACGGAGACTCTGCTTCCCTCATTGCTGCGAACTCTACCCAATCAGAACGCGATACGGCGTCCACGGACGGCACGATGGGTTGCGAGCACGGCCTGGGAAGTGTTCGAAACACAGTTCTGGTAGACTTCGTCCGATCGCAAATCCAAGAGGGCGACGCCTTTCGCGGGACCAATGGGAGGGGCTCTGAGCACAGTTTGGGTATGAAACGGCAACCACAGTTTATGCCGGCCTACTAAGCACACGAGCTGGACGCCCAGAAACAGCATCACAAAAGAGTACGCGGGGCAAAGGCCGAGATGACTGACAGCACGGCAGAGAGCGACATGGGAAACCTTTCCATCACAGGACGGCTAGGTCAACACTGAAGAAGAAGAAGAAGAAGAAGAAGAAGAAGAAGAAGAAGAAGAAGAAGAAGAAGAAGAAGAAGAAGAAGAAGAAGAAGAAGAAGAAGAAGAAGAAGAAGAAGAAGAAGAAGAAGAAGAAGAAGAAGAAGAAGAAGAAGAAGAAGAAGAAGAAGAAGAAGAAGAAGAAGAAGAAGAAGAAGAAGAAGAAGAAGAAGAAGAAGAAGAAGAAGAAGAAGAAGAAGAAGAAGAAGAAGAAGAAGAAGAAGAAGAAGAAGAAGAAGAAGAAGAAGAAGAAGAAGAAGAAGAAGAAGAAGAAGAAGAAGAAGAAGAAGAAGAAGAAGAAGAAGGGGTCCCCATCTGTTTCCCCCGTCTCGCTCTCTTCACCTTGCAGCCCTGTGCCTCATCCTTCGCCTCGCAGGCGCGCCACCGGTCTGCGTCTTCTTTTCCGGTCGCTTGACTTGCCCGGCCACCTCGCACCCCGTCAGAGAGAACTACGAGAACACGAGAAAGCACACCCATGTGGGGGCGCGCGAAAAGCAATGGCCAGCTTTGAACTCTTCTCCTCGCTCCCCAAGGAGCTGCGGCTCGCGATATGGCGCACAACGCTCGCGGACCGGGGCCGGCTCGTCACCGTGGCCCCGAACCAGGAACTCCTCGCCTGCCGGAGCGGGCTGCCCGTCATCTCGGCCGTCAACCGCGAGAGCCGCCACGAGTTCCTGCGGCTCTACATCCGCCTCCGCGACGACGACGACGACGACGACGACGCCCGGGAATCCGGGTCGAGCACTGTCGAGGACCATGTCTACTTCAACCCCCGGGTCGACGCCCTCCTCATCGGCTCCGCCACCAAGACGGGGTCGGCGTTGAAATCCTCCGGCGGGCTGGGGGGGATGCTCCTGTTTGCCCGCTGCCCCGTCGGAACCCTCGTCGACACGCCCGCGTTGCCCCGGCCGGCCAGAGACAAGGTCCGCAAAGTGCACCTCTACGACCTCAACCCCTCCCGTCGGATGGAGATGGACCCGTCCCTGCGCCATCGCAGGCTCCAGTGGGGCCCGGAGCGGCGCGGGCCGATCCCTCTCCCCGGCCTCCGGTTCCCGCGCCTCGACACCGTCTTCATCGTCACGCTGCACGCCTCGTTCTGGGTCGGCAACTTCAAGAGCCACGGCAGGCGCGGGAGGCACTTCCGGTACGTCGTGCCCAGCAACCAGGTCTACTACCAGGTCAAGGAGATGGACTACGCCGAGTGCTTCGGCGGGATGCGGCCCGCGTCCAGGATCCCGGACGAGTGCCTCAAGCCCGCGCCGGGACAGACCAGGGCTGTGCGCGTCGACATACTTCACTCCGACGACCTCGGCTGGGTCACCAACGACTGGCACGCCATCTGTAGCGCCGACGACTTTTGCCACGAGACGTGGCATATGGTTGTCGAGTATATCGCGATACGCCTCGGCAAGGAAGATGAGTAGTAGTTCTCGGAGGGGTCAAGGGCGAGCTGTGCCGAGATTGAGACTGCCGGAGACGCCAAAGACGTGTGTCAGACACGGGTCGATCACTGCGGCTTCGGCCGGTGGTCAGATACATATACTCGACGATACACGGGGAGGTCATTCCTTGTATGCCGTAAGTTGTTTGTATTCAGTGACCGTTGCCTTGGCTCACTACCGTTTTGGCTCTGGTTCCGACAATTACTGATTCTTTTAAGTACTTACTGTATCTCAAATCCCTGGATCAACATTGCTCTGTTGTTTCTGTCAGCGGAGACGGGAGTAACGAGGCGGAGCATGCTCTGAGACGTCAAATCCGGAAATGAGCACTATACACTTAAATTGAGCTCTCAATTCATGGAGCAACATCACAATGGCCTGAGTTATAAATGTCGAACAGATGTTCATGATAAGGTTTCTGTGTGGGCGATTGTCGTTGGAGAGCTCGAGTTCAACTGCAAATTCCAAAGGTTGAAAAGGATAGAGTCCCTACACCCAAGCAGGAAGCTTACTTGCTTAAAGTATCTTCATAATTTAAATAGACTCAAACTATAGACGATGTTGTATCCATAGCCCTTTGGCTAGAGGAGGTATCTCCCATAACTCTTATGCTCTTCCAGACAACTAAAGCTCATTTTACAACTCTTTATTCTTCACAGCTGTTCCCTTCGTCAAGGGTACAAACTCTGCAGGCCCTGTCCTTCCCCAACCAAAGCCAGCCAAGTACAGACATGCGTTTCATTGAAAAGTTGGGCCAAGGCAGCTCTCCGGTGTGGCAGCTGTTCAGCCACAAGGCAAGAGCATCCTGCAACCAAAGACCAAGCAAGCAAGTCATGTTACGATTTCTCTTCGTAGGGATGGGAGTGAACACACCAGAGCCTGGGACCGAGCCCGATCTGGAGAGTTACACAACCGCAGCGGGAGCACGTTCTAGGATACCAGTCATAACAAAGCAGCCGTGCTCCACCATAAAGCAAGAGTTGCTTCAAAGGCTCAAAGACTCAACTAAACAACCCATTATTGATTGTTATTTTGATCACTGGGCGCAAGAGCACTCCTACTTCAATAACCTTCCATTTTCCTTCAACCACGAGGCGAGAACAGCTCATAAGTCTGTCGAGGCTTGTGGATAAGCAACTTTCGACTTTATGTTCAGCCTTTGAACAGACACGTTTTGCCACTAGGCAAAGCAAAAGTGTCTGTTCAACTACTGAACAAAACCTCATCACTAAGAAACCACCCAACTGCATGTTGTAAAGCTGTCAAAAGCATCTCGTCAGTGACCAAAGCCTGGCCCATTGTCTGACCAACGGACACAAGCAGCGTCAACCCGTCTACCAAATCACCAGACGAAAGCATCACACGACTAAGGAGGGCTCACTTTCCTGTTCAACTACGAGACGAAATCTCACAATCCAGAAGCTCCCCCACTCGTCTCTTCAATCACCAGACGGAAGCGTCTTGCGACTGGATATGTTCAGCTTCTTATTTCCTTCACCAGACGAGAGCATTACCACCCATAACTAAGTAACTCCTAGTTTCCGTCTGTTCACTAGACGATATTAACTTGTGACTGAACGTATTCAGGTTTGTAGTTCCTTTACCAGATAAGAGAAACATTATAACTAGGTAACTCTAAGTTTTCGTCTGTTCACTAGATGATATTCACTTGCGACTACAGTATCTTGGTAACTCATCCAGACAAGAGCTCCTAACGACTAAGCAACTCCTAGTTTCCACCCGTTCACCAGACGACATTAACTTGCGACTACAAGCAAGCCCGCATCTCTACAACTCAACTAGGCGAGAGCAACTCACAACTCCAAGCTTCCGTCTGTTCACCAGACGATATCAACTTGCGACTATAAGCCAGCCCGCATCTCTTCAACCCGACCAGACGAAAGCAACCCACGACTAAGCGTGCCCCCAATCATGTGATCTTTCTTCCAGTATTTAATCCCCAAAGACCCTCCTGAACCTCTTCTTCTTTCCCCCCCCTTCTCTTCTCTCGAAGACAGACTCGAACTTTGCTCACATTACACCAGCGAACCCCCACCACCGCAAGCCTAAACACAAGCAACCATGTCTCAGACCAACTCCCCCCTCTCCACCACCATGGAGACCTCCACCCCCGCGGGCGGCGCCGCGTCTCTCCCCGTCTCCGGAGAGCAGGCTGTCTCGCAGCCCGCCGCCGACACCGTCGACCTCGCCCCCGAGACCGACGAGATCACCATCGGCCAGCAGGAGACCTCCCCCGCCGTCGAGGGCCAGACCGAGCAGAAGACCTCCTCGGCCCCGGACCTGGGCGTCCAGAAGAACGCCGCGATCAAGACGGTCCGCATCGTTACTCGGGTCCGCGCCGACGACCGCCGCTTCGCCGACGTCGAGCGCTTCTGGCGCCGGCTCGACGACGAGGTCTCGGGCGTGTACCGGGCTTGTTACATGTACCCCAACATCAAGACGGTCCACGTCACCCTCGCCGGCCTCGGCGAGAACTTCCTCCCCGCCGGCATCCCCGGCACCTTTGTCGTCTTCTACTACACCGAGACCGACTCCGTCTACATCGCCGCCGCGGAGGAGGCCGACAAGCCCGAGGCCGAGCAGCAGCAGGCCGCCGCGGACAGCGGCGGAAAGCGAGACCTCGTCGTCCGCATCCACATCAACCCTGCCGCCGCCTCCCCGCGCGACGACGAGCAGCACAAGCACCTCGACTGGATGCCCGTCCTCACCAAGGAGGACATCGAGTCCGAGGACGTCTACCTGGCCAGCCCCGAGTTCCAGCACCGCCTCGTCTGGGAGGTGACCCAGCTCACCGTCGACGAGAGCCTCTGGAAGCCCGCCGCCCGCTCCGCGCCCGTCGTCGTCGGCAACCTCAAGCTGATGTCCGCCACCGCCGCCAACTGAGCGTGCCGGACGATACAGCTGTTTCTGTGCGAAGCCGGGACGTTCCCCCCGAGAGTTCTTTTTTTTTGGGAGAAGTAAGTCGACGTTTCCAAGAGCGTATGAAGCGTGTGAGAAAAGAAGAAAAAAGCTAACGGGTTCTTATCAGCAACAGTTTTCGCTGGTATCACGGAGGTCGCTCGATGAGTTTGGCAAGGGAGTGAGCTCTGCTTTTGGTTTTCACCGACAAGGTTATTTAGCACCTGCGGCCCTGGCAAACGACACGTTGGCATAGGAGGCACAGTAGGACGACTGGTTAGCAAGGCATGATGATGCGGCAGGTGGCATATTGGCAACCAGAGACGTGGCATCAGAATAGTTAGACTTGCGACGCAATTCAAGATGCTATCATTACAACAGTTTTGTTCTCACGACCGTCTGGTCCTTGGATATGGGGCCTAACTTGCAGACGTTCATGATATGGTAACCCTCGGGCTGGCAGTTATTCTCTATGGCATTAGGTGAGCTCACCCCGTATCCATGCCTGCCTTGAGTCTACTTTCGACCCCAGCTGAAGGTATGGATGACTGATGACACAAAAACCCGACATTTCCCCCGGGCTGTGTATTATCCTACATGTTGGGGTCTGCTTTCCTGCCTGTCTGCCTGCCTTCCGTTTTCTGGCTTCTCTCTTGGATGAAAATGACGCTCGAGTAGTCCAAATCGTTTGGAACGTGCTTAACCAATGTAACGACCAATCTCCCCCCCGAGGATTCTCCACCAAAGCCTGTCAGGCAGGAGATGGTATTCGGGCGCACCCTGTGTTCTTGCCGACTCCTCTCTGTATGTCTGTACGATCCGCCAACCGTCCGTCATGTCGGCGAAGGCGATGTCCCTCTTGCGGATGATGCGGATGGCCACCACGAGTCTGCAAGACTGCGCTTGTGGAATGCGGCTATGGGTGACGTCCATGTGGATCCTCCAGAACTCACGCCTGACGGGCTTTGGCATCTCTCTGATCATGACGCGGCCTGACGCGCTGTAATATCGGAATTCGAAGAACTTGGGGGGCCATCTCGTCTTAGAGCTGTAGTTGCTGGCTAGCCCCATACAACTCCAGGGACAAGATCCTACCCGCCACAACGTCTCCAGAGCTGGAAAGTCGGCCAAGAGTCTCTGGGGCAACTTCAGGATGGGGTCTCGCTTGTGGGTGTCAATCAGACTCTTCACGTAGTGCGTAGGACACTCCCATGTCATCGGAGTGTGGCCCTCGTAATGCGATAGCCCTGTGATGATCATGGCAGTTCTGAGATCAGGGTGAGGGTTGGCGATGGGCTGAGGAAGGAGAGGAGGTCGCTGGCGCCTGTTTGCATCGGTTGTCGCAACGTGGCGGCGGTACTCTCGGTGGATGTCGTTCTGGAATCGAGGGTCGTCTTGACAGGGGGGGCGATCTGTGAGTCGCGAATAGACAACAATGTCGGTCTTTGGGTCGAAGTAGATGCGTCCGCCGCCAAGGGTGACCATAAACGCATGCTTCGTGTGCTCTCCCCAAGACTCCCTGTTTGCCATAGTGGCAGCAGCTGGGATGTGTACGAGTGCCTCGGCACTGACAACATGGCCGCTGCCAAAGGCCAGCTTCCAGATCTCAGTGCGGATCTCTGCTGGGAGCTTCTTGAAGTCTGTGAACATGGCGTTGTCCCTCTCTTTATTGTTGTTCTTCATTATCTGAGTATTCGATCAGTAAGAGCAGGATGATGAGGAGGAATAAAAGAGAAGGGATATACACACAGAGACAGGAGAGCAGAGGAATTGACAAAAGAAGCGCCTTAATCCGGCCATGTTGCCTGTGAATGACTTTCACAGGATTGAAGTTTTGTGTGAGTGAGTAGAAAAGAGAGAGAAAAGAGAGAGAAAAGACTGGGTGAGGAAATATTTTCTCCCATCAAAGTGAAAAGAAGGAAGGAAGTAAAGGAAGGAGGAAAGAGGTCACAGGTAAAGGAAAGTGCTAATGGGAGGAAGGAGCAGATCAGAAAGGGCAGGTGCAGTGAGATGAGATGCCAGACTAGACATAAACATGCCACACTGCGATTTATTTCCATGTCACTCGAGATTTAGTGAAAATGAGTACTTTTTATTCATCTCAATTGATTCTAAAATTAAACGATATATTGTGTAGTTGCCCCCACACCTACCTCTCATGTGGCGTAGATGCCATCGTGATGATCTGAAGTCAAGAACCAGGCCAACGTTTTGTCCATGTAACTCGTCAGTGGTTGTTCCGTTCGGGGCAAATGCAAGTACCCTTTACTAAATTCAATAATTTAAACCAGTTCCCGCTTTTATGTGCCGTAGTTCTGTTGACCCTCGGTGAGGAGGGACGCATTATAGAAGATGGATACTAGTGCCGTTGATTTGGGTGACGGAGCTGATGTTGATTGACGTTGCATGATGACACACCCTCCAGCGTACTTTGATGCGTCCGAACACAGTTAGGTAGTTGAAGGGGGTGTTCCTTCCGCATGAATCTTTTCCGTGTATTCTCGGCCAATTGTAGTCATCCGAGTCTGACATCCGCTGTTCGTTCCGTCCGCCGCCCCTGTTTCTTCCTGTCGTCCCGCCGCTGGGAAAAACACTCGTCTGATAAAAGATTGGGCCCGAACACAGAGCAACCATATTCCAGGCTTCTGAGCTCATGCTGTCTTCTCAAAAAGCTGTCATGGCACGAGTTGCGAGTATGCAAGTCGTCGGGGCAGATGATGCCAAGCACGAACGGACGTCCGCGCCCCCGGCCCCGCTCCGCGGATGTCAGCACTTGGAGGGCACATCTCCCATCTCTACTACCTAGACATAAAGATGACACGCCTAGTTGGAAACGAACTCTTCAAACTACATTATACGTGCTTTCCTCTACGAATCTGGTTGCCTCGGTCTACCCGGCGTTGGCCTGGTCACCAAGATGCAGATGCTGCTGAGCGTGTTCCTTCTACTCGACATCAGCCCATTCTTTCAAAGATTTCCAGGAATTCAAGGACAACGACGTGGGGAATCTGAAGAGACCTGTGATCTCCGGAGGCGCCCACGCCCCAAACATCGCGCGAAAACGTTTCCGAACAAGAGGCAGTAGCGGTCCCCCGGCGCCCATTGAGCCGCAAACGGCGCGACGCTCACGAGTCATGTGCAGCGAGCGATCCAGCGCTCGACTACGACGGTGGGATGGGAGTCGCCGTCGGCCCCGGGCGTGTTTCTACGACACCATCGGCACGCCACTTGACAAACCCTCGATATCATCATTCCCTGGTCAACACCTGCGTGTACTTTTCAACAAGAAGAAACAAAAAAAATGACCACGTCGGCAATACTAGATCTAGAGTAAGAAGGTATCAATATTCTACAACACGTGTCTAGTACCGTACAAAACGAAGTACAACCCCCACAAACCCACAAACACTGAGCTCTCATCGAGCAATCACGGCTGGGGAAAAGAGCAAAACAAAAGGCAAAAACACACTCGGCTTGCGACCTACCTAGGGATCGAACCTAGAATCTTCAGAGTATGACTTGGAGCAGCCGAAATCTGACGCGATGCCATTTCGCCAGCAGGCCTTATCGAGTGGGGGTGGCATGGGAGCGGAGTAAGTTTGCTCATATACTATGCACTTTACCGGTGCGGGTGGACAGGAGCGATCGTTCGTCCCACCCCTGCGACGTGGAGTTTGGCCCGAACTGAACCCTCACACAAACGAGGTACACCACCGACGACAACCCAGAACGAGATTGTGTACATGGTAGAATGGTATATATAACAGGGCGGCTCGGGCCCCTAAGCTGTCTAGCATATTCCGTCGCGGGCCAGGAACCGGCCCCTCTCTCCTCTGGCTGTTAGGCCTCCTTCACCCCCGCCGGCACGGACCCTTTCGGCGCCGCCTCGGTGTCCGTCTCTTGTTCGACCCCCGACGGATTCCACACCGCCTCGACGATGCTCATCCTGCAACCCGCCGGTCGCGTCACCCCCCTAAAGACGTATCGACTGTCTGCCGCCTTGAACAGCTCTCGGTACCCGGCCTCGTTGCGTTCCTGTGCGTTCAGCACAGCCAGCATCACCATGTCCATGCTGCGGATGATCCTCTCGTCCCACGGCGTCTCCTGTCCCGCCTCGCGAAGACAGTGGTCGTTGATGACGACCTTTGCACCCGGCTTCAGTGCCGGAATGAGGTTCTTGAGGATGGAGACCGCGTAGGGCGTCGAGTAGTTGTGGATGATCCAGCGGAAGAAGTAGACTATACGGGGTTAGCGTCATTGTCCGTACAACGCGGAGCGGCCTCGGACTCACCGTCGGCATCTTTGACCGTCTGCTCCTTGAAAAAGTCGTGCGCCGCAAGGTCGATACGTTCGGCGACCTGGGCGTCTTCGGATATCGGCTTCGGCGCCGAGTCGACCGTCTTCTGGAGATCCTGCACCACGAACTTCATGTTCCTCCACTTCTTTGCCAGGTCGACGCTCACGAAGCCATGGCTGCCACCAATGTCCACAAACGTTCCCCCTCTGGCGTCAACATCGCTAAAGTCGTAGTTGTTAACCAGGTATTTGACTTCGTAGCCTTCGCCGCCAGTGAGACTGAGCATGGCGCCGCCAAAACGCTTGGCGCGGGCAGGATCCTTGCCGAATGTGACAAACATCGGCTCCTTGTCCACGGTGTCAAACGCAAAGTTGAAGCCGGTGCGTGTGAGTGACGTCGCTTCCGGGTATGCTTTGAGGGCCTGCAGGACATGCCCGGAAGCCGGGAAGTTGTCCTCGAGATTGTAGCCAACCCAGTCCTGTAACGCTTGGTCTTCGGCCAGGAGCCGTGATGCCGCCGTGTGAGCGATGACGCCAGGCGTGGGCTCGCGGAATATGCGATTCGTCATGACATGACGCAGAACGCGGGCTACGTTGACGGGATCCAGCGAAGTTTTGGACTGGAGTTCGGCGAGTGTGATGGTGCCGTCGATGGGTACAAGCTTCGCTGTCTGGCATTAGTACCGAGTCCCACCAACGTGGTAATACCACTTACCCAAGCCGAAGTGATTCACAAGTTGAAGACTAAGACTGTCCTGGTACTACAAGTAGGTTAGTGTCTGCAATCCAAGAAAGGGAAAAGGGTTACTCACACTCCAGGTCTTCCATCGGACATCCTCTCTCGGTCCGTGGGCCAGAGCCTCGAGCTCCCTAGTCGCATAGATGATCTCCATGCGGCTTTTCTGAATGTCGTCGGGAAGCTTGGGGAAATCGCCGGGCCCGCTGGGGTCCAAAGTGGGCATCGGTAGGTTGTTTTCCATCATGTACTTTTCGAGCTTTTCGGTTTCCGACGCTATCTTCTTGGCAAGTTCCGTCAACCTTGACGGCGACGAGGCGGGGCTCATTTGCTTCTTCTCTTCGCTCTCGACGGTATCGGGCGACGAGCTGGCGCCTAGCCATGTACCGAGCCTGAGCTTGTTCATAGCTGCGACAGTCGGAGCAGCTTGGTATTCCAGTTGCTTGCAAGCCGTCGAACTGGGTGCTTCTCAGGTTAGCATGAGTTGAGGTTGGACAAGTACAGTGTAGATGGTCGTGTCGTGAAACAAAATAACACGAATCATTCGTAAGTGAATAGGAGAAGCATGGTTGGCGAGGAGGGCGTCGGGACATGACACACCTTGTATGTAAGTCAGGAGGTGTGCCTCTCACTCTCTAGTACCTAGCCCACAGCGTCGCGTCGTTAACAAGAGTAGTGAGTCGACAGCGGGAATGTAACACAGCAGCAGCGACACGCAGAACCGTTGCAACACAGACACGTTCCGCGGACACGGGCTCGGGATGATTGACGCAGGTCGCTGGGGTCTGTCACGCAGCAAAGACAGAAGACGGAATGCACGGGGTATCGATGAGCTGCCGGCAGGCAGGGCGTCGGATCGGATTGGAAGGTTTTCAAGGGGGGAACGAGGAGCATCCGAGACACAACGGCCCGAAGCTCTGGGAAGGGGGGGTATGTTCTTGTTTAATAGCTAAGAATGAGCTGGACCCAGCAGTGGCTAGTGTTTTCTCGCTCCTTGATCGCGGGCGTGACGGAACTGGGATGGGTGCTGGATCGTTGCGACGACATTGACTAGCGGCGGGCCTTGCTTTGGCATCCGACGCCATGGGCTAGGATTGCCGTCTGCGCTTTGCTTCTCGCGTGTCCCCCTTGTTCTCCCTTGGAGTGGCGAAGGCTTGGACGAGTCGGTTCGGAGCAATCACATGCGCAGCTTCGGAGTTATTGGTCATGGCAAGATCACCAAAGCCATATTGTTGAAGGAGGGAGAAGACGGCTCCGAATTTGTCGGCATGTAAAGAGAAGACGGCGGGCAAACAACAGACAATGGGCAAACAAATCAAGCGTAAGGGGATGGATGGTTGTATCCGTAGAGTCGTGTCGATTCGCCGAGGACACCCCTGCCCTACCGCGTGGTTTTGTATCTTGGGTAGGTAGGTATTGCCGGTCTCTTGGTACCGGTATTGGTCTCATCCGATGCATACGGAATATCCGTACATGGGTTGGAACGAAACGAAGTAGTCGGCAACAAACAAACAAACATGGGGGTCGGTCAGAAGTCGATAGAAGGATGAGAGATGGGAGAGGGTGGGTAAAGTGGTCCGACACAGCAAATCCACAGCGGGAGACTACGGCAGCAGGTACTGGTACGCCCAGCACAGCGAGAGTTCCTCCTTCCCAAGGAGACTTCGGCACTTGCTGAGATGGCACGGGGGTTATAAGCCAATCAGCTGTCCTTATAACGTAATTAAAGCGGGTAATCGTGGAGGGGTGGGGTCGTCTGGTCCCGCCATCTAGGTAGGTACCCTGGTACCTAGGTAGGTAGGTACCTGAGTTTAGGTATTCTAGATCCAGAAAGGGTAATTAACTAAATTCCTGGGTTGCTCCTGCCCCATGCAGCTACCAATGCCAATGCCAATGCAACATTAGAGTAGGCAAGCACCTACCAAGTGATAACATCCTGCCTCACCCAATCCCGTCCGTCGCTGACCCTCCTTACATCCCATGATAATAGACATTGTGCAATGCACCCTTTTATCGATGCAGTCTAGCCTCCCTTGACAGAGAGCGTCCAGCCCGTCCTTGGCACGCGTTCGAGGTGAGGATCCGTCGCCGAGCTGGCGAGGTTGTACGTCCGTAAGAACCTGATCAATACGAGAGCCACAGAGCAGCCGTTAATCCGTTTGCAGAGCATGGCCGTCACCGTCACCGTCACCAAACGCCGACCTATCTTGGCCTTCGTCTAGGAGCCCGCAGGAAGAAATTGAGAAATAAGCAACACTGTTCTGTTGTCTACAGTCCTACACACTCGTCGGCTTCTGCGCGTACATGATCCTCAACGGCATGTACATTAAGGCCGATGTATCGTGGTATGCCCTCCTTACGTCGATAAGAAATAGCTCCGTCTGCTCTGCCGACCAGTGCAACCCCCTGGTGAAGGGCCCGAGAGCGATGGCCTGGAGCCCGTCGAGGAGGATCGTTCTCCAGTACATGCCTACTGTCTTGAGCACCCTGTTCCGCGGCCATGTCCCAATCGGCACATGGAACACCCTTTCCGTCACGTTGATGAAGCCCGCCTCTCGCATCATGTTGGGCAATCGGTCGCCCGCCACGGCGTTGAGGTTGATGCCAAGATTCGAGAGCCCTTGCACCACATGACCCCAATACTGTGCTACCGGATGCGCCGCCAATGGCGAGTTGCTCGCTGACATGGGGCAATGATGGATTTCCTGGAGCTCGATCCAGCCACCAGCTTTGAGATGCCTGCGGCCACGTTGTCAGACAGCACTACGGCCGAGTCGGAATCCAAGACTTACTCGAACGATCGCTGGAGGAGGACCGGCCAGTCCTTGATGGCCATGACGGTGTGCCGAGAGTGGATGTAGTCAAAGTGGTTCGCCGGATACAGCCACGGACTCTCGACGTCGTCCACCTCGAACTTGACGTTGGGCGGAACCCACTCGGGCTGGATCGGACTGAGGTCGACACCGAGCACCGTTGCGCTGGGGTACTGGTCGCCCACTGCACCGTCGTCAGCATCACAAAACCTTGTCGTACGGGACTCGGCAGCATACTCTCAATGGCCCATGCACCTGTGCCGGTCCCCATGTCCAGTATCTGCTGCGGCCATTCGCTCAGCGGCGCAAAGCTGAGTTTCTGGTTGCACAGCAGCTTCACCATTGCATGCTTCATGTCCTCCCGCTCCTGTTCGATCTCGTCGTTGGGGAAGTTGTACTGCCCTTCTCGGAACCGATGGTATCGTCGCCCGTTCTCGAACAAGTAGTCTCGGACCGACGACTCGATTGACGTGCTGGCGTTCGTCGCGCTGTCGCTTTCATAGCCACCATCGGACGAGCTCGTCTCGTCAAAGACGGAGGCCAGCTCATCGCTGTCTGCCTCGATGGAGCCCTCGGCTTGGGTCGTGGCTTCGGAGGATTCCGACACCTGCTGCTCGGCAGACATGTCTGGGAAAATGGGGACGCCGTTGGGATGCGTCAGAGGCGACCGTGTCGCCGCGAAAGACCCAAGAAACAGATTCCGATTCGCATCGTACGAGTTGAAGTTGGCGGTTTCGAGTCGTCCAGCACTAGGCCCGGTGCTCTCCGACGAGCTGCCATCGTCCAACTTTGTCGCAGTCGCGGGCACATCTTTGTTCTCGACTTTCGTCCCGTCTGCCGCCACTTCCGGTCCTCGTCGCTCTGTCGTCTGGGCCATATTGGTTTTCGGTATGTTGTGTGTAAGATGCGAAGATTGAGCAGCTTCTGGGTCGTCTTGCGGCAACTTTGGTCCATCAACGTGTGCCACCCGTTGCTTTTCCAGGCTTCGGGCCTGTCGAGGGGTGTCATCATTCCCTCCCATCGCACGAGGCGCGTGGGACTCGCGTCCGCGAGCGGACAGTGTCTCAGAGCCGATGCCAACACCAGTACTTGCGCCGCCCGCAAGCCCTTCCCTTCTCTGCGTCGCGTTACCGGCCATTCTTACTGCAGCCGAATTGCGTCCCAAACACTCCGTTGACCCTGCCGTCGTGGCCTTGCGATTATTTGTTGATTGGCGGAGGCGGCCGCTATGCCCAGCTTTTGTTCAGCCAGCGCCCGAGTATCGGCGTTCGGCTGTTGGGTGGGAGCTTCTCTGCGGTGTGCATTACTAGCCCCTCCTGTCACGGGATTCGAAGCCATGGATTGCACTCGCGGATGACATCAAATACCACGTCGCCCTGCGTTTGGCTACGACGCACCAACGGGCTCGGGGAAAACTGCGACAGCTCGCGGCATCATGACGGACCGTGTGCCGTGCAGGCTCAGACACTACTGCGTAGATGCGCCACTAGCTCCTCGGGATCATGGTGGACCAGCACGACGGACGAACCTGTAGGGTCTCTACGCGTCCTGGCCTTGTTTCATAAACCCCACGCTTCCTGTACCCCTGGCATCTTCGGCTCTCCCTGTTTGTCAATACCGGTATCCAAAGAAGCGCTTATGAACCGCATCACGGGTTTACAGTTGACTGGAGAATTCAAGATTGCTTCTCCATGGCATTAGGTAGAAAAGGGTGGACCTTGGGCAGCCCTACCGACGGATTCGTGGGGAGTCCCGTACGGGTCGCCACAGCGAGCACAGCACCCCCTCCCAAGTGAGCTACCTAGGTAGGTACTTGGTGGCCCGGAAGAAGACCCACCCTTTCCGAGGAGTCTGCCGGCCGTCCGGCCGTGGCCGTGCCTTCACGGCCCCGCTGACTTGTTGCTCCATCAGGAGGTAATCTCATCCTCGTCTTTATTTCTCTCGCCATGACGATGAATCCAAGGGTATCCTTAGGCAACCGACTTGCCCCGGGCAAAAGTACCTGCAGATGCAGTCAATTTCAGAGACCAGCAAGTTGAGCCTATGAACCGCAAAAACATACGTACGGCGTGTCGTCGCGCGACAAGTGCTGGCTAAAGGCCACCTTTGTCGCAATGTCGGTCTATCATGCTCTTTTCCGTTGCCTTTGCCTTTTCTTTTTCTTTCTACTCTTTCAACTTGATTGACCGCTCAGTGCTATTTGGAGCGCAGAGTTTAACCAACCCGTCCAACCAACGCAAACAAGCAAACGGACGCGCTGTTGTTGATTGGTCACGAACCTGCGGGAGGTCAACGATGTCCTGCAACTATACGCATGTCCGCCCTGCTTTCCTGCCTGTGCCGCTCTCTCCTCGACCACTGGCCGTCCCAATATGCAACCCGGACTGACTGCATGCTGGCAGGTATAAAGGCGGGGGTAACCAGGCTCAGGACGAAATTTGCTCCCACCAGAGAGCATGTCTGTCGCCACGTCGTTCCGCTATGGGTGACAAAACCGTACACGCCGTCGACCCGGAGGGCGATGTTTTGCTCGTTCTTCGCGACCCCAAAGCGCCCTTTGCGACCTTGGATAGCTCTGACTGGGCATCACACACCGAAAACACCAAGAAGAGCAAGAAGCAGAGGAATAAGGAGGAGAAGGAGATGCGCATGAATGAGGTGCATCCGGAGGCCCCCCCCCGGAGGCAGAGCTAGCACTGTCCTTTCAGAACACCGATATCGACCAAGAACCTGAAGTCAAATTCCTCCTCTCTTCTCGGCACCTGACCTTGGCCTCGCGTTACTTTAACGCCAAACTCAATGGGACCTGGAAGGAGGCCACACCTCATACTGTCGACAAACGCTATCACCTGGAAGCCTCGGAATGGGATTCCGATGCGCTGCTCATTTTGATGCACGTAATCCATGGTCGAACGAGGAGTGTTCCCCGCCACATTGATTGCGAGATGCTAGCCAAAATTGCCGTTCTCGTTGACTATTACGACTGCCACGAAGTCGTCGAGGCGTTCGCTTCCATTTGGATCGATGCGCTGAAGGAGCAACTCCCTTCCGAATGCAACAGAGACCTGGTGCTGTGGCTCTTTATCGCGCATGTCTTTCAACAAGATGAAGTCTTTACAAAGATTACCAAAACAGCAGTTCTGAAGGGCCAGGGCCCAATACCAACAGTGGACCTTCCGATTCCACCTATTGTGATTGGTGAGTAGGTTATGAATTTCTACGTAAGATCGTCACTGACTACGGTAGATTCAATCAACTGGCGGAGACAAGATGCATTCAGGTGTATATTGGACGCTCTTGACGACTTGCGTGCATCTTTACTCGAAGCCTCAGAGGAATCCAATCCTGCATCCTCCTGTATGCATCTGGGTGCTCTAGACAGAGCTATATATAAAGAGGAACTGCTGAAATTGAGTGAGCCATACCTCGGTCGCGGAGTGGCCCACCTGGAGGCCATCGTACGTGGCTTTAACTCCCCTGCTTGGAATTCCCATGGCTCCTTTGGAAACTCATTCCATTCGTTTGGTCATGGCCTGTCGGGCATCATTGAACATCAGTTAGATTCCAAGTGTGACAAGAATAAGGAAGGGTTTGACTCTCGCCGAAGTTGCAGAATCCGATGTTTCACGTCGCGAGGGCAAAGACAAGGATAATGACGACGCACCCGAACTGTCAGATAGAACGGAACTTTCTGTTCCAGAAGCATAGCTTTGGTTATTCTTCAGATAGTACACACAGCTTCGGCATTGATTTTCATCTATCTAATTCCAAAAACCTATGGATATCTCATAGTGACGGACCTCCTCCCCCCACCTACGCGGGCAGACACTTCACGGTCACGCCCTCGGGGCAACCGAAGCAGCCGGGATCGTCCATGACGTAGTTCCGTACGTCCGGCCCGCGACCGCGTCGTCGCCGACGGCCGTCCAGGCATCTAGCGGGTAGACGCCACACCACACGGACGCCGGTATCGGGACGGTTGTGCACGGAGGGGCCGGCAACTTGAGGAAGGATATGGTGGACGCTGCCACCGATGAGGCAACTCCGATGACCAACCCAGATACCTACCTTACCAATTTCGGCTGCCGCCAAGTCAGTAGTCAGCACTTAGGGAATACATCATCACTTGAAACGAAGCAAGTTGACCATTATTCAACTGTCGCCCCACCTGCGAGGCTCTTTTCTTCAGGAGGGGGGGGCTTGGTGATGATCGCCCAGGATGGGAAGCCACCCAAGTTTGAACTACGATGGAGAGGCCCATCCGCAGTCCAACGTCGAGTTGGTCACCTACAAGCTGGAACAGCTTGACAGTCAACCGATCTCTCACACTCGTCACTAGGGTCAACTGAAGGCATTCGAGCCTCGCACAGGATACCTACAATCTGGCGTTGACTTATCGCTGCCCTTCAGTTGATTGTTAAGACGTTAGAGAATTTATTAATGAGGTAGAGGGACAACTAGCGGACTGTTCCTTCCTCTGTGTGATTGAGAGTGACGCGACTTCCACATTTGAAATTACCCTATCCCGTTTTGACGACTCACTGACAGGCTCACCCAGAAAATTCTTCCACCCTTTCCTCACCATCCCTCTTTTAATTTACATACCTCCTAACTCATTCTTCATTCTCATTTATCTCCGGGCTCACTCTCATTCTTCATCTTCATCACCTGCTCACTCATACTCTTCCAAATCTTCATCTGCAGTCATTCTCAATCCTTCATCCGCACAAGTCACGCATGTTTCCTTTAGCTCAGGAGTCGTCGTAGAGATCACCGCGTCCCTTCTATGTTTTGTTTGATCGTACGACGCGGCAACGCCTCGGAGCAGACTTGGTCAGGGGTTGGAAGGCCTCTGACGGTTGCTCGGGCACGCGGTGTCAAGTCAGACACCTCCTTGGCGAGATTACTCTGCATCTTTTAGAACGAACTATCTTGAGGGGCTCCCCACGAGATTACCGCATGGGAAAGCATGAGGACAATCTTCCTTGGGTTTTGGTCACAAGAGTCAATTCCATCCTTTCGTCCAAAGTGCCAGGCCGTCGACCGGTGCACCGCTCATTCGGGCTTTGGCGTTAAGTAGCCCTTGGCCGAGTTCCCGAGTTGGCGGGAACCTTGCAACGGAGATGAAGCTGGGTGTTGGATCCCGTGACAGACCAGAAACGTACTTGCCTGCGTCTCTTTTGCTTGGCTTCCATTGACAGGCATCTTGTGCAACTCATACTGAGTGGTTCCCGACTGGTGCGTTATCGATGAAAATCACATTCAACCGAAATATCATTTGTTTTGGTTTTGATTCATCCTTCTTTCGTCAATGTCTCGAACGCTTGTTTTGCTAGAATCAGACAGACATCTCCAACGAACATGGTTGGCCGAAGCCAAGGATGATGAGATCAAAGTTTGCAATTACCGCGGACACGCGCACCCGTCCGGCTTGGACTATCGCAAGACATGTTACATTTTCACAATACCATCGGAGAAAGGTAGCCCGTCACGTTTGTAAATGGAGAGTTACAAGCGTATCAGACCGGATGTAGAAGAAAAAACATTATACACAACTTCAAGGCAAGCAAAGATCACTCCAGCTCATCATCGGAGTTTTCACTTCTTGTACAAACCCATCACTTTCACGACCCACGGGCACCCATTCCAATGGACGACCAAGACGCTCCTGATGGCATGAAACAGGAACGATCCCGCCTACCGCCATGGATGCGGAACATCTACCACGACATGAACAACCTTTCCTTCGCAATGGTCGGCATCGCCATCTTCGAGCGCTTTTTCTTCAGCGATGCGTTCCTCGAGACGCGGTTCCTGATATGGGTGGCGAAGACCGCCAGGGTGAAGAACCCTTGGCTGTTTGGCGCGCTCGCCTGGATGATGCTGGTAAGGCACGAGGTCGGCGTCAAGCTCGCCCTGGCGGCCCTGCAGTCGAGCGTCGATTTCGCCGTCGGGCTGGCGCTCGCCTTCCTCGTCTTCCCGCTGCACTTCTGGCGATCGCCGGCACGGCCGATCCCGGACGACCGCTACCTCGCCGCCTGGGCCTTCCTTGCGTCCGCCGCTTCGACCGCCATCAACGCCCTGGACGACTACCGCGGGATGCCCTGGTGGCGCGACCTCGCCCGGGTGAACCCCGCGCTGCTTTGCAAGTCCGCCGAGCCGTTCTCGCTGTACACGACTTGCAGCCACTACGCGGCCCTGATCATGCTCCTCGCCGAGATTGAAGACGCGTTTCGTTACCATCAATGGGCAGTACAAGAGAGAGCCGACGAAACCCCCGAAGCCGAGCTCACAGGCCGCAGGATCTGGATGTACAGGATCCGCTTCCTTGTCTGGAGCCTTCTGGCGCAATTTGCAATCAACGTGGCCTTGGAGCTGGTCTCGGATGCATCGGGCAGTCTACAATGCTGGTACGCGCAGCAGGGCATGACGTTCCTGGATTTTCTCCCTCGCACGCTCCGCAAGGTACCGTTCAGGATTTGCGTTCTGAGTTTTCATTACTTGCTTCGATCGTGGTGCTTCTCCTATATTACCAACTTCGCGGACGACTTGGCAAATCCGGACAACTGGGATGATGACGATGATGACGAAGAGGATCAAGACTGGGATGACGAGGAAGACGCCTTTATCCTCCCTTTCCTCCTTCTCTTCCTCCTTCTCGTTGCCCTAGTTATCGTCGTTGGCGAATTTGAATATTGTCGTAACGAGTTCCGTGCCGCGTCTCTTAACGGGGCTCGTGGCGCCGGCGTACGGGGGCACAAGGGTGGTGTTCCGGCATGAGGGCGAGTCGGCCAGCTCTGCGGAGGACTCTGGTAATCGGGAAGATCGCGCGTATCAAGGCGAGTAACGGCTTCGCACCCGGCGTGGATGAAGAGGCGGAAAGGAGAGTCTTGTTGCGAACTCGCTGCATCACAAGCACACATTTCTTTTCATAGATCGATAGATAAATATTTCACTCGTCCGGCTTTCAACTACGCTCCTGTCCAAGCTTGTCAGTCATTGTTGAATGTAAAAAGCTCAGGAACCCCCACACAACCTCTTCAATCGGTACGTCGCCGGATCCGCTCCGGGCTCCTGCCCAACAAAAGAAATCCCCCGCCACGGCCGTCCCCGCACTCGGCCCCCCGCATCGGCGATCTCCGTGGTCGTAAGCGGCCGAGTCTGACGTCCAACCCTCCCCTCCTCCAGGCTTCCGAAACAAAAAAACGCCAGGCACCCGGGAAGCCACCAAAAAAACCGCCCTTTATATAAATCCAAAACACACCAAAAACACAAACTTCACAACTCTCTACCTACTACTACTACCCCCGATCTTTCACTCAGGAAAAGAAACCACCACCGAAAAAGCCAAACATGCCGCCCGCGCCGCCGTCCCCTCCCCTGTCCTACACCACGGCCCCCGCCGTCCTCCCCTACACCCTCCGCTTCCACCCGCACCGCCCGTCCCCCCCGTCGGAAACACACCACACCCACCGCCTCTGCGTCGGCGCCGCCGTCCTCACCCCGGACCCGGCCTCGACCCCAAGGATCCTCCTCCTCCGCCGCTCCGCCCGCGAAAAGGCCCTCCCCCACCGCTGGGAGCTCCCCGGCGGCGCCGCAGACAGCCCCCCCGACCCCGACGCCCTCGCCGCCGCCGCCCGCGAGCTGTGGGAGGAAACGGGCCTGCGCGCCGCCCGCTTCGCCGCCCTCGTCGGCTGCTACCAGTGGAACGGCGCCGGGCCGGGCCTAGTCGCCGCCCCCGTCCCGGGAGACCAGGCCTGGGGTCTGGCCGACGGCGGCGTGGGCATCCTCGACGCGGCCGCGGAGGAGGGAGGAGAAGCAGCAGCCCGGGAGGGCCGCGACGCGTGGCGCAAGTACACATACCTCGTCGAGGTCGAGACCCCCGCCGAAGGAGCCGCCGCCGCCGCAGAGGTCGTCATCGACCCCGAGGAGCACGAGGCCTTCGTCTGGGCCATGGAGGAGGAGGTCCGCGCCGGCCGATGCGGCGACGTCGTCTTCGAGTGGACCTCCGAGTCCCAGAGACTGGACGTGCTGAGGGCTTTCGAGATTGCCAATAAGAAGCGTTAGAGAGCGTACAACAGGGGGAGGTGAGGGGAAGGGGGTAATCCTGGCTAGACAAGGTGTTTGAACGGAATGGAGAGCGGCGGGTTCCAAGAATCGCTTGTGCATGCGCGCGGAATGTTGCGCCTAGAGCACTACTCTCTATGGAATATAATATCTCGCTAGATTCCATCGCTTCGGGCCCGATCCCCGTTCCCCTTTTTTGCTCTTCTTTCCAACACGCCCCCCTTTTATTTCTTCTTGGACCCGCGGCCGCCACGCCCGCCTTTGCCCTGCTGCCCCTTGGCACCACCCGCACCGCCGCTTCCACCGGCCATCATGACCCTGACCTTGCCGACTGGCACGACGTTGATGGACTCCTCGGCCTTGAGGCCCTTGATCAGCTCAACCTCCCGCGGCCACATCTTCTCCTTGTCCTGCGAGCGCTCGTCGAGCGCCCCCTTCCTCGACGAGTCCGACTTCCACCTCTCAAACACCTCCTTGACCGCCTTGCCCTTCTTCACCGCCCCAGGCTGCAGCTTGGCCTTGTACTTGAACTTGCCCATCGCGTTCCATGGCGCGCACACGGGGATCGCCTCGAGGATCTCGTCGCCGGGAAGCGGCGTGCCGACGAGCGAGTCGAGGAGCGTCATCTTGCCCAGCTCTTCCGAGTCGAGCACCTCGACCCCCTCCTCGTTCATCAGCCGCCGAACCTCCTCGTGCTCGGCCGTCTCCTTTTGTTGCCGTTCGTGCTGCGCCCGCCGGCGTTCCTTCTGGAAAGCGAGCTGGGCCTCTCGCTCTGCCTTGCTTTGCGCCTCCGCTTCGGCCCTGTTCTTGCCGCGGGCGGAGCCGTACAGCGCCTCCGCCGCCTCTCTGTCCTCTTCGTCTTGGTCTTTGTACTTGGCGGCGATCTTCTTGGCCTTGCTCTTCTGACCTCGCTTGGCCGGTCGCTGCTTCTCGTTTGCTGCATCGCTGGCCTTGGAGTTTGGCGCGCCGGCCGGCTCTGCTGGAGTCGATGTCTGCCCCGTGGCTGCCTGGTCGCTGCCCTCGGACCCATCATCTTCTTCCTCTTCTCCGGCTGGCTCGTCCTCCTCGTTGGCAGAGTTCTCGCCCGTCTTGTTCTCTTCAAGCTTGAGCTTGTCCATCTCCTCGGCAGGGGACTCTTCGGAAGCAAGGCGCTCTTCCGAGTCATCTTGTCCATCCTGCGCGATGTTCTGGAGGGGATTGTCTCGAGGCTTCTCGTCTTCGTCGTTTTCGGACCCAATGTCCGACGCGTCGTCCGGGTCTTCATCCATGGCCTGAGCAGCATCCGCTGCAGACTCCCCCGGACCCTCGCCGGTAGCCGACACCTGAAGGTCAGCGCTGTCGTACAGCCTGTGCTTCACATGCCTGGCCTTGCTCTCCTCGCTGATCTTGAACATGATTCCGATACCGAGAAGCAGCTGTGCCGGAGGGAGGAAGTTCTTCTGTCCGCGGACCATGAAGCTTCCCGTGGGAAGATACTCTCCTGTAGGCGCAGACTTGGAAACCTGGTCGGCATTCACCCACCAGGCGCCCATGCCGGCCTTGGAGTCCCAGGCGCTCGAGCTGCACACAGCCAGGGTGCCGGCCTGAGCGAGCGTGGAAGGCGGGATCGGGGCATCGGGGGTGCTTGGGCTGTTCTTGATGATGACGGTCGCAGCACCGTGCATGTCGGCATGGACGTAGACATCTCCCTTGCGGAGGTAGCGCTTGTACAGCATCTCGTTTTGCTGCGCATCCTTGCCGCCCAGCACCAGGTACCCGTCGGATGAGACGAACCAGATGAACTTTTCGAACCAGATCTGTTTCCGGATAGGCTGCAGAACAGCCTTCTCCGTCTTCAGGCCCTTCTTCAGTTCCGCCTGGATCTTCTGCTCGGCGTTCTTCAGTGCCATCTGGGACTGCTGGACGGTCTTTTCCTCCTTCTTTGCGGCGCTCCGTTTCTGCTCGTGGTATCCTCTCGAGTTTGCCCAAGGCGACAAGTTGATGTTGACGTCGATCTCCAGCCGCTTGTCCGACTTCTGCTTATTGTTATTGTTGGCGTTGTCCTCGTCCTCGCTGTCAGAGGCGTCCGAGTCCGTTTCGTAGTTAGATTCGTCGTCCTCAATGTCTTCCTCCTCGCCCAGCAACAGAGTGATTGTGTTCTCGGCCAGATTGAGCGGAAGCTTGATGATCTCCGCAACTGGGTTGTGACGCTTCTGCTCGCGCTCGATGAGCTTACTGATGTCGACCCAGTCCATGCCCTGCTGGAGGAGACCGTTCACGGCGTCCATTGCCTCCTGGACGCGCTCCACATTTGCCTCGATGGCGGTGGCCTTTTGCACGTTGATGGATTGTGCCCCGCGGAGGCCTTCAATACGCTTCTCCTGATCGGACCGAGCGGCATCGAGCTTCCTCCGCGCCGCTGCTTCTCGTTCCGTCAGTTTTGATTCAAGCTTTTGACCCTCCAGGGAGGAGAAAAACTCGTCCACAGTCTTGTTGTAGCCGTCAAACTCGAGGACCTTGACCGTGGGGTCGTCGGCAAACTTCTTGGGCAAGAAGGGGTGGAAGTCGTCGTAGAGGAGATCCGACCTCTTCGTCTCCTCTCCCTCGGCTGCTGGCGCGGCGTCTGGCGCAACCTCGGCCTTTGATCGATACTTTGCAAAGATGTAGCCCTTGGCTGTCGCCGAGCTGGTCGCGTCCTCCACAATGCTTCGTGCCTGAGTCAAGGCCTTCAAGAGCGCATCCAACAAAGAGTCGTCCTCGAGGATCTCGGCGGGCTTCGTCTTGCCGTCGAAACCGGTGATCTGGAACGAATGGTCCACCAGAATCGGGGGCAGCTCAGTAATTGTTGTCGCCAAGCTGCGTCTCAGTTCGTCCCCCGGCTTCACCTTGATTTTCTTGCCGGCCGTCGCGGTTGCCGCGCTCTTCTGGACCGACAATTCCAGTGCAGCCCTCACTCTCTCCTTTGTCAAGTCCGGCACGCCTTTGTAGTTTTGTCGGTTATCGAGGGAGTAGTCCAGTCCAACTCTTTGAGGTTCCTGGCCTTCGCCTTCGGGAACATTTCGCAGTAGTGTAAGAATCTTCAGGTCGGCGTCGGTCAAGATGACGTTCCCGCTCTGCCAAGACGAAAGGTCATTAACGTGTCCCGGCAATCCCGGCATGGGCGATACTCACAGCAAAGAACTCTAGAAAGAGTCGGTACTGGCCGTCGCTGAACTGAAACTCCAAAATTCTGTCCGTTCCGATCTGCTTGACTGACGTCAGGCGTCTCGTCTTCAGATACTTGCGAAGTCGTGCGACAAAGCCGGAGGGCGCCGCGGCCGTGGTACGCGTGAAGTCTGTGAGGTGGCATCGGAAGCCAGAGTCAATGATGAGCTGCTTCTTGTTGTCGGGTTTCGCAAACTTGAACAGCAGGATCTTGGAGGAGAGGTCGTAGACGTTGGCCAGTCGCAAGGTGGTGAGACTCTCTTGGAGCTCGTGGGCGATGACCTTGACGTCGATGGACGAAAATCGCTGCTTCATGGCTGCTATGGCGACTTGTTTGAGCTGTATAAGATAGGATATGTATGTTACAGTTCTGCGCCAGGTATTTGGTGGCGGCTTTCGTGATAGGAATGAATCATCTGAGGGGCAGAATCTGTGATAGCAATGAATAATCGCGGGGCAGTCGTGGCTGAAGAGCTATGGAAAAATGTGGGTGCGCCACGATGACGTCACGTGCGCGGTCCTCGCTGTCGAACTTGTCACCTTGGCAAGATGTTATTGACAAGCACGAATGAGTTTCAAGCTCCTATTGAGCTTATCGAGACGAGAGACTTATGAGAAGCGTTTTGTACTGTTAAAAAGGGCTCAATTGGGCGATGACAAACGTACGATGCGGGCTCAACTCTCACTTATGGGTGTTCTATGATGACGCACGCCGAAGTTGTAGCGCCACATTTCGAGCTCCATCAGAGATGGCGAGCTTCAAACGCCACCACCAAGACAGGCAGCTAGCTCCCAAGTCAAAGAAACAGAGAAATAAGAACTCGGGCCGCACCAGTCGGTCGGTTTTCTTTCAATTTCCAAGGCGCCATACTACAGATAGCCAAGCAAAGACATCAATCGACTGATCTTGTCCAAATGCCGTTTCTATCAACTAGGTTGACGGGGAAATGAGGTCTACAGTTCGCAACAGTTCGCATTGGTCAATGTCAAACGCACAATTCCATCTGTAATTGTCTTCAACAGCCTTCAGAGACAGCTGCGGCGTTGACTTGGGTTGCAAGTATCATGCTCAACGAGCGGGCGAGCTGTCAAACCCGTCCGTTTGTTGCATTCCGAGCGTTGAAGGCAGTGAGCCGTCGTTCGGTCCAGTCTAGGACAATTCGTCCATGTTGAGGACATCCCCGCTGGGCGGCAGACCTCCAACCCTTCCTACTAGCTCTATGAAATGAGCATTGAAGTTTCGCCATGGAGTCCTTGAAGCTCATGTGATGGCTTGGGCGGTCAGAGACTTTCCACACCTATGCTCGAATTGTCCCTAGCGGAATGTGCGCACCGGGGAAAACAAAAACCGATAGTCGACAATTAGGCAAGGCTTCGTTCGCGCGCTTGCAGGTGTCAATATATGGCATACCCGAAAGTACATGCGCTGTTTCGCATTGCGATGGAATGGAACCCCGGTCTTCCTTTTGGCGTGTTCGAGTCCGAAACCGCCATCTCTGCACTTTGCAATTTGCAATTTGTACATCGTATTCGTTGGACCGACAACAGCAAGCAACGGGCGACAAAAGACCCGAGGGCCAGGGAAGCAAGCTTTCATGTGATCCGACAACACAGCCAAGTCCTCATCTCTTCCAGCGATGCGATCTCGCCGGCGACGAAAAGCGATATATCGTCCAGTGCCGCAAAGGTAATTTCCCTATGCGGTTAGCGCAAGAGCCAGGGTCCGGTCGTTGTCACGACAACGGGGACACCTCTCCATGGGAGCTCTCCCGTGCCTCCCGACCAGTTCGTCTGGTCTGGTGCCATTGAAAGGCATCAGGTGAAAGCAAGATCCAACAGGGACAACCCAGGTCTGGGAGGCTGGCAGTTATGAGTGCGGTTATTGATACCGTAGACTTTCATTATTGGTACCGTAACCCGCCACACCACCACCTCTGCCACCGCCACAACCACATCCGAATTGCCGCCACCATTCACTTTAGTGGGCGCCTCCACCCAAATCAATCGAAATCAATAGTAGCATCAATTGAGCAGTGCACTGCGAGGCTGCGATAATGGAGACCCCGTTACCGCCCGCGATTATTGATGCGCGATGGGATACGCCTGAAGAAGCGCTGGCAGCCGTACAGGAGTGGGCTCGCGGCGAGCACTTCGCTATAATCAAGGTGGCACTTCTAGATAATACAGCACTTTCACACCACTTTTGCTCCCTCTGGCTAACTCGTCGAAATCCGAGGAGTTTTCGATTTTGCGAAAAGTATTGTAATCCGGCGCCGGCGGATCAATTGATCCGGGCGGATAATTGACTCCGGCCTCTCCGAGGTGGGACTACGGTACCAATAATGAAAGTCTACGGTATCAATAACCGCACTCGGCAGTTATCAACATCTCCAGCCTCCTTCGTTCCAGGTTCTTTTCAAGAGAGGGAGAACCTGGGTCGGGGACGCTGGTCCATGACTCTGGATGGATTCTGGGTTCAGGGAAAATGGCGGAATCCAACGACTGGCGAGGTCCATCGGTGGACGGATGGTTTGACGAGGACCCCACCCGGGCGCTGCGGGCGGGATCCGCCAGGTACCCAAGTCAAGCTACTACTACTGCGCAAAGTATGGTACTTTGCCTTGGCCACGTCGCTGGTGCTGGGAAAAGAAGCAAGCCGCCAGCCAGCCTCGTTTTGCATGTGCGACCTCCAACTTGCATGAGTTGTGCGGCGGTTGCAGACCGACAGTCCAATGGAGGGATTCCACGACGTCCACGACCCATTATTCGATCCCCATATAGGTACGAGGAGCGGTCAATTGCTGGTTCCCGCCAGGGCCTCAGCAGCAGGCGCCGGCCTGAACCCCCCGGGCAGAAAGGGTCGGCAAGGGCGATGGGGAGCTGAAGGGTGGTTGGGGAAGCTGCAAGACTGGCCAATTGAGTCTCCAGGCTGCTACGGCCAGGTTATCCGGACCATGCAGACAGTCGATAGCGGGCATTTGGGCCGTGGGCGAAACGAAGATCTTCGTACCCAGCCCAGCCACCCAGATCGTGTTTATTCGTCACAACGGGCGTGTTGACGAGTTGCCGAATGTGACGGGGACGAGGTCTGCGACACGTAACCACAGAACGTTACCGTAACGTCCGTCGTATGCGATCAGTCGATTCAGTCCGGTTCAGTGCGCAATCCGCGACAGCCGTCAGCGCTGCAGCAAGAGATGGACGGACACCAGCCCGTGGCGGTCTCGCTAGTAGTGTCTGTCTGTTCTCCGCCTCGTGGTCGAGCTGCCAGAGAAGACAAGTGACAGTCCGTTGATTGGAAGGGAGGGGCTAGAGCTTGTGGCGCCCGTCACGGCATTTGACTGGACGAGGCCGTGGAACAGGAAATCCGCAGGCTTTGGCCAGTCTCGTCCTCCTTTTCGTTCGTTCGGCGTTGTGTCAGGCCCAGCCGGGAAGATCCCAGACACGGCAGACCGAAGCGGGCGAAGACGAAAGAGGTCGGGCGGGTGGTCGGTCGGCTATCACTTTCTCTGGACCGCGGTCAATCTATGCTGAACAACCCACTGTCAGAACTTGCGCAATCGGGAGGACTTGGAAGTTAGAGTTTGCGATGGCCTTGCCCGGTGCGCCGCAACGCAACTTGGCAAGGTACCTGCTTTACAGTGGGATCCCTTCCAAATTGAAACTTGGAATACTAGGAGAAATACTAGGAGGGTATCAGAGTCGTTTTACAACTCACCAAGCGATTTCTTAATGCTATAGGGATAGTTCTCATAAGATCTCACGCAAGTATACATAACCCGATCGTATCCCAAGCCTGGATTACACATCCAATGCTCCTTCTCCTATAAAAATTTGAAATCTTACACAGACAGCCCAAAATCTACCACACATCATGAAGTCTACTTTTATCACGTCATTTATTCTGGCAGCCATGAGCCTCCAGGTACTGGCTAAGTCGGATTCGGGACTGTCGCAGAAGGATTGTGAAAAGGGTTGTGCAGACTTTTGCGCCAAGCAGGGAAGGGTAATGTACACCAACTTACTATAATCGAAAAATTGGCTAATAGACTGTGTCATTAGACACCGGATCCGGGTAGCTGCATCAACGGCATTGCTGTTAGCTGTAACTGCGGCTTTTAGAGGCCTTGGAAGAAGATATACTAGGTGGTCGTCTACCAAGAAATGAAATAAAAAAGAAGCGTGTTCGCGATTGTGTGTGTATATGTGTATGTATGCATGTGTGCATGTGTGCATGTGTGCATGTGTGCGTGGGCCCTCGTCTCGCTCCGCCAAGGAGTACCTACTATCACTAGTACGAGTAGAGTAACGTGGCGCTAAGCAGTCGAGGTGTGTGCGCGAGCTCTGCTCACTAGGTACCTACGCAGTAAGGTACGGATACGCTACACTAAAAGCTCTAGGGCAGCCCGTCGTGCGCCTCCCGCCTACCTAGCTGACGGCATGTTAGACACGTTGGGAGACAGCCGGGTTGACGGTGGCTGACTTGACTAGTTGAATCATGCATAGATGACAGCCCATTGGGTCAATTGGTGACGTATCTCTGTTGTCGGGCTGTCAATTGACGTGGTCAGGCTGTATTAATGTGTAGGCACAGCATTTCGAGGTTGGGGAGGGGAAAAAATAGAAGGAGAGAGAGGTACGTACCTCCAATGCTAAGCTACTCGACCTCCGTACCTTCCTAGGTTGCATCGAGATGGGGACGGGAAAGCTGTACCTGCCGCGCCAGAGAAAAATGGTGCCTGACTTGGGAGGCTCCTGGAGACCTCAAATGCAAGGCTTCCATCCTCAAAGCTTCCAGCTGCAGAGCTTCGTTCCTTCCCTCCCATATCCCTTGCCCATGTCCAATCTCCACCCTCTCCCATCCCCAGACCAATCCTCTTCAGGACGGAATAAACAATGCAACATCCACTCAGCTACTGTGGTCGGCGAGCCAATGTAAACATTCCCACGCAACACACGCTCGCTCTCTCTACGAAACCCTGACGCTGCTCTCGTTTGTTTTGACAGGCATACCTATCTCTTGGGCACTCACAACGGATACCGTCCTTTGCACCACCCCACCGAGACAAGACGAGCCATCTCGACATCTCCCGCCAAAACAAGACGAGACAAAACAAGTCCTCTCAAAGCCAAACCCACCCACTCCAACTCGAGTCCAGTATCCGTATCCGTACCTACAATTCCCTTCTCGGCATCCACTCGCAGCCGTCCATCCATCCATCCATCCGCTCATCCCAGTTCCAGTCCCACATCAAGGCGGAATCTCCAGACACACTTACTTCCAAGTCACAACATTCGTCCAGTCCTTGCCCCGGCAACCCTCGCTACCCTCGCTCGTCTTTCTGCATCTCATTGCTGCTTACCTGCTTCTGAACCTGCTGCTCCGTCCAACCATCAGTGGTCTCCTCCCCCCAGCCCCCCCCCGTCTTCAAAACCCAATCCGCATCGCACATCTTGACCGACCCTCTTCTCCCTCCTTCTTCCCTCCTCCCCCATCCATCTTCAAAGCTTCCAACCGCCCTTTCTGCCCATCTCGCAATCCCCTCTTGTCGGCACAGCCCACCCCCTCCCTTTCCTCCAAATCCAAAAGAGAAGAGAAAAGCACAAGAAGCGCGCGTCACTTCAACGACCGGCTTCTTCCACCTTTCCCTTCCCCTTTGTTTTTTTAGGAAAACGAAGCAAGAGGATACTCTTCTTTGCCTTCCTCGCTCCAGGAACGCTTAGAAGATTCTCCTCTCTGCGCCCCTAGGCCGCCAATCTGGATTTTGAAGCCCGTATCCCCGTCCCCTTTAGCGTCTTTCCCTCCACCTACAAGGAGAGCGAGACACAAACCCAGACCCAGACCGTCACTCAGACTCACGAAGAGCTTGAGATCAAGCTCCCCGAGAAGAAGCCTCTGAAGCCCGGACGGGAAGGTCAATACTCTTCCTTCACTGCCACCGCCGCCGAACAGCTGCTCCCTCCCCGGAAAGAACAGCGCTTCAGCGAAGAAGAGGTCCGTATCGAAGAACATTACCACCGTCCCGGTGTCCACCACGAGTCCCACCACTACCGTGAGGAGTACCGGTATGTCGAGCCATTTTCCTCTCCGTCTCTCTCTCTCTCTTCGTCTGTTCCGCTTGTCTTTCCTTTTTGCCTGTGGATGGCCGGGAATCGTCAGATGTTTTTGTGTGTCCTGTCCCCCCTTCCCCCCCCCCCCCCGTCAGTCGTGTGCTGCTCTTCGATGGGCAGCAATGGCTACGGCATGGGCTCACACGGCATCGATCGATTCATCCAGCCCCCCAGCCCCCTTCCCATGCAGCCCCAAAACAAACAACACACACCCACACGCGTCACCGCCCTTCTCTCCTCCTCACCCCATCCCATCCCATCCTCTCCGCCTCCCCTTGGCAACCTGGCGCCTGTCTCTCACGCCTCGCTTCTTCCCTTCCCCTCCCCTCCCCCCTACCCCCCGGCCTCGGGACCGCCTCAGCTCAGGCCCCGGTATTTCGCCAAATTGCCCTCCTTGCCCGTTACGAGCCGCCAGTCATGGACCCTGGACGCCTCCCCCCGGCCACCCTAGTCCCCAGTTGGCCAAGTAACCGCATGTCACATCAAATATGTCTCCCGGAGCGAAAAAGCTTCCCCATCGAGCTCCCCCATCAAAACATCGACTGACCTCTCTCTTCTTCTCTTCCTGTCCAGCCCTGCCCCTCCTCCTGTCCAGCAAACTACTCAAGAGTTCCACGACACTCACATCCACCACGACACTCGTGTTGAGATCGACACCCGCCACCACGAGCACCTGGTAAACCCGATTGATAAGATCGAACGCCAGTACCGCCAACGCTTCCAGCCTTCCTACCACCGCGAGGAAGTCACCGTCGAGCACTTCCCTGCCCGTTCTCACCACTCAGGTCACTCTCACCACCACTCCCACTCTCACGTCGACGAATACACCGTCGACTCCCACTCTGAGCGCCCCCGCCCTCAGTACAAGGAAACCGTAAAGGTTGTCGAAGAGACCATCGAGCCCGCTCACGTCTCCCGCCCCCAACACAAGTCCAAGATGGGTTACTACGACGAAGACGGTAAGCCATGAACCCCTCCCCCCTCGAGTACTCACTCCGCCCCCCAGTGCAGTGCTTTGCTTTTGGCTCGTTTTGTGTTTCGGTTGCGCAGTTCGCTCCCCCCATTTCATATGGACCGAGACTGAAAGGTGCTCGCACCAACCAGGCCACTATCACTCTTTCCGCCAAGGCCTGCACAAGCTGGCTGACAAGATTGCTCATCATCATAAAGGCCACGACGTCGTTTCCGAGGTTCGCTCCTCCGCCTCCCGCCGCCCCTCCCCTCCTCCCGCCGCCGCTGCCGGCGGTGCCCCCCTCCTCCCCAACACCGTCACCATCCCCTGCCACCACATCCGCCTCGGCGACTTCTTGATGCTCCAGGGCCGCCCCTGCCAGGTCATCAAGATCTCCACCTCGGCTGCCACCGGCCAGTACCGTTACCTCGGTGTCGACCTCTTCACCAAGCAGCTCCACGAGGAGTCCTCCTTCATTGCCAACCCCGCCCCCAGCGTCGTCGTCCAGACCATGCTCGGCCCCGTCTTCAAGCAGTACCGCGTCCTCGACCTTGCCGACGGCCACGTCACCGCCATGACCGAGACCGGCGACGTCAAGCAGGGCCTGCCCGTCATTGACCAGTCCAACCTCTGGTCCCGCCTCAACAACGCCTTCGAGTCCGGCCGCGGCAGCGTTCGCGTCCTTGTCCTTAACGACAACGGCCGCGAGCTCGCCGTCGACGTCAAGGTCATCCACGGCTCTCGTCTGTAAACGCGCATCGTGTTATGTCTGGGTATCTAGCAATATGTCATGTACGAATTACAGATGATCAAGGGTAATGGAGAATTTGAAGACGACTTTTTTTTATTTTACGGACAAAAACATGCCGGATACAGGATCTCGGAGTCTTTCGCGTAGATATATAGCTCTGTATATGATCTCTCTCATCCATATGTTGGTGTTACTATTACTGCCAGTGCCTTTTTGCCTTGTACTCTTGTCCAACGACTAGCATGCCTAGAGTCTTGACTCCCCCTTGGTGTCAACAAGTTATACATTAACGACGATCAACCACCCGCAGCTCCTTTCGTAGTCGAGGACAGTAGTAGGTAGGTCCTTGTACGCGTGCATTGTAAAGACGGTATGAGGTTACAGCGGGGTATCATGAAAGTCCAACAGCCGTTGTAACCAGGCACGGTGTTCTTGTTCTCGGCAAGAGTGTGTGTCTGTCCCACCTACATCGTCTTCGCCGGCCGCTCACATTTGTGGGCAGCACTTCTCCAGCGGCACCACTACCTCCCTGTACACCACCTCCGCGAGCCGCAGATCGCCGCGGTCGTCGTCCCGGCCAAAGTCGAAGCAGATGCACTTGCGGATCGCCTCGGACAGCGCCCCGCCGAGCTCTCTGCCAAAGTGCCCCTTCAGCGAATCCTCCGCTCTGCACACCCACAGGAACGCGCCGCAGAACCTCGTGCTCTCGTTCGGCAGGCCGTCTTCGTCGAGCGACTCGGCCCAACATGCTTGCTGCTCGAGCGTCTGGCCATGGAAGAGCTCGAGGAGCACGACGCCGAGGAGAAGCAGCGACGCCTTGGCGTCCCACGTCCGGCTGCTGTCCGGGTAGCTCGGCGGCGGCTGCAGGCAGATGTCGAGCGAGGTCCGCGAGAAGTAGGGCCCCAGCTGCTTCGACGTCTTGCCGTCCGACTCGCAGCACACGAGGAAAACGTCGTCCTTGGACAACTGCGACGGGATCCAGGACGACGTAGCCAGGCAAAGAAGGGTGAGGGCGAAGTTGAGGCCGACTGAGAGGCGGGTGTGTCTCACCTTTGTGGTCTGAAGGAAACGGTCGATGGATTGCGTAGTCGACGCTTTGATGGTGCTCTGGTCCAGGGGTTCAGGTTCCAATATCACCCGCCGGCCCCCGTCGAGTGACAGCATGTTGCCTTTGTCACCAGGAGGAGTGTTGGCGCCCGTCACGAATTCGCAGAGACTCTTGAATTCTCTGTTTCGACCTTCATCTGCCTGAGCCGAGGATGGCTGTGTTTCTACGTCGGCGAATCGCACCCCCAAGGTAGACGAAATGCTACTCCGAGAACGCAATAATCCATTTCAATACGGGGGTCAGCCCCAATCGTGAGGAGGAAAGGGGGAAGGTGATTCGAACTTACTTCTGTGTGGGAGCCTTCAGACTTGAGCCATGTGCGAGCGTGGTTGTACTGGCTGAGAAGCAAGTCGTGCTGAGACTGGAGAGTGACGCTGGCTCGGTCGAGGTCTTGAGTCCCTTGGTGCTGTCCGTGCTTTTCCGATGTTGAATCTTTCTCAGCTTGTTCGCCGCGCTCTTGAGTATAGATCTCTGCGGCGTCTTGCGTGCTTGTGTCGATATCGACAAAGATGTGAGTGCCAAAGCGGATACACTATTATCACTCGCTGCGCTGGAGGCCGACTTGAGCTGGTTCCTAACGAGCATTTGACTCTTCAGCTCAATGGCCGCGTCAACTTTGATGGACGGTGCAGCCGGCGCAGAATGGAGGGCTGCTATGCATTCTACAGTTGCGGTTGTTTCGACCTGCAGTCTTAGTTGCTTGTGGTTAGCTTCGGCTTCGAACAGGACATTGAAGTATCCGTGTTTGGCCGCCCGAGACGGCTTTTGAATCGCTGGGTGAGTCGTGATGCCGACCGTGTGTACAACCGAACAGCAGCACTTCCAACAGCGTGCCAGACATTCGTAGAACGTGACGGCCTGGTGATGCAGGTCGCGGAACGGGATCGTTGACTTCGTAGCGGGGGCCCTAGTTGTTGTCGAGCCTCTGTCAAAGAATTGGTGCAAGTCGTCGTTGATGTCCGTGATACGCTTCAAGAGGCGGTCCTTTTCGCTACTGAAGCTGGTCTGCAAGCGATACAGCTCGCTTTCTAAACTAGTAGAGTCCAGGTAGTAAACCTGCGCACTCGGTCAGTTTTTCGGGGACTAAATCGTGGATTGGTTGTGATGCAAAGGCTGTAATGGAATATCGTCTTGCCTTGTCAATAGGAAGCAGATGCTGTAGGCCTTCGATTGCCGTGTTGAGCTCCGAGAGATTCCACATGAACCATGGGAACTTGTTCTGTGGCAGGCAGTGCCGCAACTTCTCTTGGATGTGCTTCTCGTGCCAAAGATTGGACCTCGAGTCCCTCAGTAGGCTCTCGTACTCTTCGTTTGTGATGTCCAAGGGGTCGAACAAGCGCTCGAGGACCTGTGTGTAGGCAATCTCCTGGGTGGCTATCGTCGATACAAAGTTCTCAAAGGAAGTCTCAAACTGCCACCATGATCTCTTCTTTTTGAACACCGTCCCGAGATCCTTGGCCGTGTCGCACAGGATGGGAAACGCCCCGAGGACGACGCCGGCGATCTCGAAGCCCGACATGGTATCTCTCCAGGCTGAACGTATCGATAGCAACGGCAACCAGGCAATAGCAGGAAACGGATGGAACAGCTTTGATGGTGAAATTAACGACTGTCAGCGGGGTGATCAGGCTCGGCGACTACGGGGTCGTCCGGCTGCATGAGCTGAACATGTCCATTGGTCAAAGTGGCTGCAGGCCGAGGCAAGCGAGAGGAGGGGGATCTTTCCCGTTAGGACTATGTAGACATCGACCGCATCTGATTACTCCTTCTCGGATCACTCATTTGTTATCTCTTGTCAACCACCCCCGAAGAGCTCTGGCAAGCGCTATTTGGAATGGACAACAGAGGTGGGAACGAGCCTTTGGGTCCCCTCCCGACGATATCTTCGCTTGCTCACAGCTGCCACGCCGCTTTCTCCAAACTATTTCAAGAGCTCCCGTCGACTGAGTACCATGGCCTGGAACCTGAGGCAGCCGATGAGGCTGGGCGCTTCATCGTATGGGCCTCGAACATTGGCGCCTTGCAGAAGCCGCAGTCTTCAAGCTCGCTCGACTCGAGATTGAGAAAAGCCGAGCGCATGAAAAACAATGTGGTCTCGGGTCTTCAACGTCTAGAAAATGCCCTGAAAAGAGGTCAGCTCCAAGGCTCTAGCGACATGCGTTTCCAATGCTAACCCGTTTTCTTCAGCTGATGAGATCGCGCTGGGAAGCATACCGAACAGAACGACCAGACCAGCCGCTGCTGAAGAAATCAACAAATACTCGGTGGGAACCGTGGTCGGAAGCACCGATAAAAGGAATCACGAGTTCACCACGGAAATCAATGAGTTGTTCAACAACATCCAATCATGCATCACGTACCTGTTTACTCTCTCTACTCTACTTCGTCGAAGTCACCCTCGTGGACGTACATCGCAACAGGGACCCCAGAGCTCGCAGTCGGATCCTGGGCCCTTGATAACCAATGCAACGGACAAGTTTCCGAAACTCAAGCAGTCTCCCTGGTTAGCCGAGAGGATAGGGCAGCGGACTGCCCGCCAAATGGACTATATTCGGTATCGCCAGAACCATCGTACGAAGCTGGCTCGATTTGACGTCGGACTGCTGAAAGACGAGGTGGCTGAACGAGCTCCGACGAAAGCGACTTCTTTCCATGACACCATTGCTGCATCCGAGAACATCAGACAACCTGATTCGGGCACTTCTCGAGAGGAAAGCATATACACTGTGGCTACGTCATTCGCCCAAACAGCCATTGGAGATACTTACTCGGGCCGAATTGTCCCACAACTGACCGACATGTGGCTGGACGGACGGCAGCTCGGCTACGGTGAACCCGTGGAATGTCCTTACTGTCGCACGATTCAGATCTTCAAGGATCGATATCATTGGAAGTAGGTTTCTGGAACCTCTTATGACTGGTCACGGACGGACGATTAAACTAACCCCATGTCCAGGCACCACGTATATCGCGATCTCCAGACCTACGTTTGTTCATTCGAGCACTGTTTAGAGGGGCCGTTCCAGACTTCCCATGAGTGGTTTAAGCACGAAGTGGACAAACACAGACGGCTATGGAAGTGCGTCTTGTGTCACGCAAAGTGTAGCTCCGCCTCGGCTCTGGAATCTCACTTCAACTCTCAGCACCCATCGGTCGTATCCGCCACGCAAAGGAAGGTGATGCTGAAGGCTTGTGAAAAGCCCCTCAACCACTTTGATACAGACTCTTGTATACTCTGCGACAACTGGAGTCCGTCAAGTGAGACTGAGGGCAACTCTAACAAATTTCGCTCGCATCTAGCCAGGCACTACCAAGACCTTGCGTGCGAAGCGATACCTTTAGCCATCGAAGGCCTCGAGATCAAAGCTACGGACGACGTCGATGACGATTCTGCACTCAACGAAGACGATGAACACGGAACGACGAGTGGTGATATCAAAAGTGTGCACACAGTACTCGTCGGCAGAGTTATTGGAGTCGGAGAAAAAAATAAGGTATGGAGGTGCGTTCATAGACATATGAATCCGGGCCGTCTCTGTTCTGCTACATACCCTCTCTGCACTCAGTTGTTCTCGCACTTTCAAGAAAAGCATCAACAGTCCAATCATTTCTTGGTCCTATATACGATATGTGGAAGGTGTGAACGGATACTTGGTGAGGACCGCTGTGGCTGTGACGACGCGGTCAGTGATTATGTTGAATGGGCCATCGCAGACAAACCAGGCTCGTATACCCAATCATCAAGTTACGCGGGAAGTCGCTCAAAGGACCGCCTTAGAGCTTTGGTGCGTCTGGG